>JAVQKC010079316.1:0-14172 GCA_036025475.1 Philypnodon macrostomus | reverse complement strand
CAGTTGAAAAAGATCCAGCAGACTTTTTGAGTTATTGTGTTCACAGTTCAGAGTCTTTACGGTATGTACCTGTGTGCAAATGTTGAAACTGATCCGGCAATTCGTTTTTGAGTTATTGCAAAACGATAACGTGATTCCATAATATTATCTTTCGCCGATATGAGAAAAAGGACCATGGATACAAATATCGGTCACAATATGTAATTTCTATAAAGAATAACATTTTAATATTTGTTTATATTTTTTAGATGTTGGTGTTTATTCCTCAACACATTATACACACTGCTTTGCACATTGCACAATATAAGTTCATGTGCTGTGTACTTGGGTCCTTTTTAAAAAAACTTACCACTAACTTAACTACAACTTAATAATAATAATATTATAACAATTGACAAAACTGTTCATTATCATCTCCTGTGTCTTTCCTGCTGCTGTGCTCATGTTGTGTCTGTAGAAATGTGCATCAGCCTCAGCCTGTTGACAAGCACCAACAGGACTGAGCTGCCACTGCTCTTAATTCTGCCTGTGCAGGAAGGCTCAGGGCCCTGGGGCCTCTTTGTTGCCAGCTAAATTAATTGTTGGGTCGCTTTACAAATAGCTGCTCTTTCATGCATGGCTGCTCCTGAAAGGAGGGGCGGGTCGGTTTGCTAAAGAGCTTCACTTTAGGCGGAGGGGACAGGAGGGGTGGAGTGGGTAGAGGATGGAGCATGCTGTCCTTTGGGAGATGCTGCCACTCACTGCACCAAACACAGCCAAACACTCTGCATCTGTGCTTTACCATTTTATCGTCTGAAGACCCCAGCCTGTCCGCCATGATGACTAACCCACGCCCGCCACACGCCAGCACTTGACCCGTGTCAGGAGGCTGTGACTGGTGGAGGGGAGTGGCTGCTGCTTGTGTGATAGTCTGTGCCACCTGCTGTCACATAATACTCTGGGAACTGTGTGTGCCTTTGTGTGTGTGTGTGTATGTGTGTGTGTGTGTGTGTATATGTGTGTGTGTGTGTGCATGCGTGCACGCGTTTGTGTGCCACAGGCAGCTGGGCTCCTCAGGGACTGCTCTGTGAGGATGCTGTGCTATTACTTGTTAAGCGGAGGATATGAGTCCCAGGGGGATGATGAGTGTAAAGAGAAATACAGCAATATGGAAAGAGGAGGGTGACGGATGGGACAGGCCCGAGCACTGCTGGGGTGTCAGGGGACAGACTCATGCACACAGGGGGGTCCTGGACCTGCTGCTCACCACACAAGAGGGCCGTCACTACAAAACAGTCATTTAACAAAGTGAGCTGTTAATGATGGGCGTGTGCCTCGTACAATCAGACAAACAATACACCAGGCACACTCCAGAGGTATTTAGCTTTTAAGTGTCTGGTGGGACCGGCTGATAAAAAAGATACAAGAGTTTTGAGAGCTTGGTAAAAAAAAATCTAATGCAAAATTTAAGGGTTTTGTGGTTAATCTCTAAAATAAAAAAGCAAAATATTCTTATATATATGGGCAGGATGGTTGCAAGGAAGAAAAAATATGAATTTCATGAATAGTTAATTTAGCCACAAATGTGTGGAAAAATTTGAAAATTGCTGAGCGAGGTCAAGGGAAATGTTTGAGACAATGTTCCTGGAAAGACTAAGACAGGGCGACAGCTGGTGTCTGATCTGAGGATCCGTCTTTCCTCGACCCCTCACCCTCTTGAGTCTTACTCCAACTGCTACAAGATCGTCTACTAGTGAGATCATTCAGGAAAAAAGGCAGCCAATCAGAAAACACAGTGTAGTAGCATTAACATCTAAACATATACATTTAAAGCTGTAGTGTGGTTCCTGAAATAAGATAATGAAAAAAAACAGTAGTTGAATTTTTGAGTGGTGTTGTTGCAGCCCACACAAATGTTGATGTTGTTGATGAGTCCAATTATCAATTTTAATTCAAGATTAAATTTTGGTTGTTTGTTATTTTACAATTTCATATTTCAAGAAGCCTCCAGAAGTAGAAAGCTTACACCAGTTCATTGCTCCTTCCAGTAACACTAAACACCCAATACAAACCCAAAGAACCTGCTACATAATATTAGAAGAAAAACTGTTTCGTACCTGCCACTCTGTTGTTCACGCGATTATGGCTTGACCAGAGCCACAGAACTGAAGAAGACACTGTGGTCACCTTGGACATACTCTCTTGTGCCATTCTCTCAAAGTGTTGAGCACACTGTCTGCAGCCAAAGAAACTGTGGACATAGCCTCTCAATGCACTCAGCACCTCCTGGGCATCTGGAAAATCATAACATTTTGTACACAATAAAGAAATACATTATCCACAGATAATTTGTGTTTTGACTATGATCACAAGTAGCATAAAATCAACAGAGACTAAAGGAGATTATAATCATTATTTTATACCTTGATCAAATAACGACGGTGAAGGTTGTCATTCAAATAACTAAATGACAGGGAGTGAGAAAATTCCCAATAAGAGATTACCTGAAGTTGAGCGTTACTGGTTTGTGTACAAAACACCCATCAACGACTGCCCAATTATTTTTGTAGTGGCTATCCATTTATATTTGCTTGATTTGAAAGCCTGCTAATGGACAGGCAGATCTACAGTGCCTCAGATTCCCACGCTTATGTGGGCCAGGAGTCACCCAGAGCTGGGTTAACCCCATATTGTGGTGAATAATCTGTGTGAATAGGATAAACCTGGATATTAAATACAGTTAACACTCTGTGTGAATGGTGCTCAGAGTATTGTCTCAGGGCCTCAACAGTCCACAAACATATTTTTCACTGAACCATGTTTTTGTTTTGAACTTTGTGGGGCATTTTGTTGAAGGCAGGTTGTAGTGTTGACCCAGAAATAAATGACAAGAAAAGGCAACATTTACCAATTTGTTATTTATGTAATAGTGTAATTTTAATATTATGTTATATTACAGTTAGTGTGTTAGGGGCAGATGGAAACTCTTCGGAGCAGTCCATCTGTAAAACAGGACGGTCCGTAAACCTCCGGATTAAACTCTGTGTTGAGAGAGAGATTAACCACTCTACCAGGAGCCCAGCCTTCGTCATCTGCCCGTTTTATTAACCACTAACATTCCACTAATCTACCCTAATCCCTTCACACCATCACAATTAGGCTGTATTTTAGTAAGAACAAAAATATAAGAAGAAAAACTCATTATCACAACCGAGGGAGATTATTTCTTTTGATGTTAAATTAGGTCAGTGAGAACTACATTCCAGGAATATTTTGTTTACAAAGAGGCAGTCCCTACCTTCACTTTATGAAGGTAGGGACCCGACTTACAGTATATTCACAGTATCAACTACCACAACAATTTTACTATTGCGTCATAAACAGGTAAAGAGGAAAGTAATAATACGTGATCATTTATTATTATTACTTTTCAGTTTTAAGCCACAAACTAAAAATAAATTGTCTGACCCTGTTCTATGACCCTGTTGTATGATGGTAATCTGTCATAATGATTATTTTACATCCCTCCCTCCGCTGGCCTCTACAACAACATCAAATCAACACTTGATCAATAATTTTTGAGTGGTGTAGTAGCCCACACAAACTCTTATCTGATGTTGGTCTGGAGGCCAAGTAGGAAGGACTAAAGTAAAACTCAACTACTATTGGTCAAAATAAAACTCTGGGGCTAGGAGAGAGCTTAACATAAAACAGATTACATACTTTACATCAAAGAACAGAGTCAGGCCGTTAATTGAAAGTAATAAAACATTTCTGGACTAAAGCTTTAAGAGTTGTTTGTATAATTTAAATCAGTCACGTGTAAAATTCTTACAAGTACATTATATACATGCACTGTGTCCGGATATGTACCTGATGCTCCAGAGTTCATGGCCTGGACAGTGAGGACGTGGAAGAGGGTCCAAACTCCACATGGATACCTTCTTAAATTAGGCTGTGATCCCTGACAGCCCACCCACCTCACCCCTTCAGGCAACGCTGTGTCTGGAGCCTAAGAAAAAGGCAAAATATAAAATAAAAGGTCAAACACTATACATCCCTGGATCATCTTAAACCCAGTGAATCTGCTGCATGTACTTTCCTGATCAATGAAAAGTCAATCTCAGGTTAATGGCACAGACCTTCACTAATGAACAGAGCTGCCCAGATCTCTAACCAAGGCTAAATTCAACAACATATTTTCTCTGACACAAAGTCGTTTCTCTCTCTGCTCTGCCATGCAATTGCTGGTGATTGACAGGGTTACTCAGATGTCAATAGTAAAGATTTTATATGTGCATGCTTATGTGTGCACAGTCCATTTCCTCCCAGGCAAAGTCTATTCATACCTTCCCATTGATTCATTGATTCATTGATTTGCTTGCTAAAAGCTAATGATGTAAGTAAGTGACTCTTTCAATTTGTGTGGAGCCATGTACTGAAGGCATGCAGGCCTCATTCCAAAAACAACAGCACATAGACTTGCAGAGGTATGTGTTGGCAGAGAACATATTGAGATATCTATACAGTGATTTGGAGAATAATATGCATGTTTCCTGTTTCTTCAATTCTTTTCTTCTGCTTTTGTTGCCATATTCATGAAGTAAATCTAATGCACTCTCACGCCACTCAAGATAGGTGTTACATACATCACATTCAAATACAATACAATACATACAAGGTCAAAAATACATTGAACAGTTTGTATGTGTGGTTTACCTGTTCCGTGTTATCCACTACAGCGCTGAACTCAGCAAAGGAAACCTCTTTTCCAGGAAGGTTTTTGAGCCAGGAGTCCACAGACTTTAACAAGTTCATCACAATGGGACGGCCTGGAAGGTACTGGAAGACGAAATACAACTAAGCTTAATGCACAGAGGAAGACAGGTGAAAGCAAATAATCTGTCTGTATGTCCTAGTAGGGTGGGCAATGTGGTAAAAATAGAATATCATGATTTTTTTGTTGATTTGGTCTTGCACAAAAGACTAACTTTTAACTACAACTTCAAATTCAATGTTATCATGATACGTAATACTATTATATATCCTTTTTTATTACAATGAACACTGGCATTGTTACAGTATAAATGAATGAATACGCTGTATCACGATACAATAATCTTCCCAAATTAGAAGATTGTCATAACTTTACATCACAATACCATATTTCATCAAAATCACACACACCCCTGTTTACAAGCATTACAAAAAGCAAAAGTTTCATTTATTTTACCACTGCATACTGAGCACATTGTTGTTTTTTTTATTTAGATCTCCCGAAACAGTGTTGCCATGGCAGCGGGCCTGGCTGTGAGGAAACATGAGACTGTAACTATCAGATTTAAGCACATAAAGAAGAGAGGAAATCCGTCTGAGGGCTTTCTGAGACTGGTGCTGACAGAGACGAGGCAGACGTAGCCAAAGACATGTGTGTGACAATAGAAACAGCTGAGTTTCAGTGTCCTAACAGCGTACCATTAAGTATATTCAAGCTAAATGCACTTGCCATTGTTTGGAATAAGCCAGATTGTTGGAATAGTAGCCAATAATTGTGCCACTTACCAGAAAGAGACATTAAAAGGATTTGCTAAAAATTTTTCCATAGTTACGAAAAGTGTTTCTCTGCATTTTTTTTAGTGTAACCATCATCTGGGCTCCATCTGTTGACCACATACACGTGCATGCACTAGTCCTGTTAGTCCTATTCATGTCCCTAAAAAGATCAAAGTTTTAACCCATGACGACTTAACCAGACCCCCTGCAATTCGCTGCGAGCCCCCGTTTCCATGTTTACCTTTAAAAGTACTTTTCATTTATAGACATAGTAATAATCTGTGTTTAATAACAATTATAAAGGGGAACCTAAAGTAAAAAGGACAGTAAAGAAATGGAATGATGAAACATTTGAAAGCCCCTTAAAAGGCCTCTGTGTGGTGCCTGTTTTGAGAAAGACATAATAGGGTTAGATTTGGGTTAAGCTCTAACCAGTCAGAAAAGCCCATTAAACATCATTTGAATTTAAACTTAAAAGAAAACGCAGGTGTCTCTGTCATAATGGGTTTAACTCAACCATAACCAAAGCAATATTATTCATGGACCTTCTGTCTCTATACTCACTTCCTGAGCCTGGGGTCTGCTGGTGACTGACCATTTAATATTGTATATAAAAGGGTTGGTTAGGTCATGGATTACAAATACATTACAATGTCGATTATATTATTTGTTGTTAAAACATAGTAAGATGCGAAATCTGTCTTTATCTCCAACATCCAAGCATCACACATCACCTCCCTTCACCCTATAGCCTCCTGTCGCTATTCGAGCTGGACCATGACAATCCCCTTCACCGCGGCAATATGTCATCCCTGATCCGATTAGTATCACAGCTCTTGAGAAACCGCAGCTTCTCGTCCAGAGAGGGAGGCGTCTGCTGACTGTAACATGGGTGAGCCTGCCACACTAGTACTAATAAATGTATTTGTGCAGATCTGTGCTAACTGTATAGAAAGAGTCATGTTTACTGTTACTTTTAACAAAAATAACACAAAAAAAAACAACAAAAGCTGATGAGGGCTGGCACTAGATCGGTTTGAGCTAAACAGTATGCTTTGAGCTGTGTCGTGAGAAGGGTGAGACCATTGTCTGCTTAGGCTAAAGCTCCTAAGTCTTTGTTTTACTGTATTCCCAGCCCCTCGAGGCCCAAGAGCTTCTTTCAAGAAAAGCAGGATAGAGGTGTAATCCCTAAAAACCTTGCTGTAATGCTCTCATGCTTCCCAAGATCCCCTTTTTTAATCCTCAGCTACATGTAGAGGATTCATAAATCCGACTTCAGCTTGACAAGGCCCTAAATCTAGTAATTTTATCAATGCATGCAAAACAAAAAACAAACATGTTTGCACAAACAGTTAAACAAATGGATTATTGTTGAAGTCTAATTCATTTTTTGTGCGAGATATATTATCAAGAAAAACAAAAAACACATCAGGATGGTGTCACTGATGATGTGTTCGGGAGTGATGATACCTGGTCACGCTGATATAATCAAATGAATAACTACCAATAACATTACTGTAAGAAATTCAATTTTGGAACATATCAGAATTTCTCTACTCCTTAAAAGTTAAAAAGATGAAGAAAATCCAAATCATCAGTGTGCAAGAAGTGAGCTGATTTGTATCAAAATCCCTCAGTCAAAAGTCAATAGGGGCTGTCCTTTTCCACAAGCTCCTCTCATTCCATTCTGGAAGGAGACAAGCTAAAAATACCACTGGGACCTCCTGCTATTGACTAAACAAACTAGAGCTAATGGGAGGCCACAGCGCTCGGCCCCCACACACGCCCATCACACACAAGCTCGCTACAACGCCTCCCCAGAGACAGGCCTACAATCAGACAGGAGGGTGGCAGCAGCGACACAGTGGCCAGTGGGTATAGTAATAATAATAATAGTAATAATAATAATACTTTTATTATATGTATTATTATATTTAAAAGGCTAAATAATGTTAAGATTACATTAAAATAAAAAACAGATTAGAAAATTAAAGAACCTTAAAGTTACTTAGCTCATCACTGCACTGGAAAAATAAATGCCCAAAACAATCAAACAAACCATGACAACAAAAGCATATTTCATAAAGATAAAAAAAACTTGAATCAGCTCAGAAGCCAAACCCTACAATGAGAGTATTGCGCTGTCTTGCTCTCCATCTAGTGGTAATCTATTGCAATTACACCTTTACCTTTTCCAAGACAGAAATGTAATTCTTCAGATTCTTCAGAGCATCTCCTTTGAAGTCTGTGTGAGCCGACAGTTCAACCCGAAGAGAGTAATGCAATGAAGACTCCAGATCTGACATATAAACTCTTGACCTAAACACACAAAACATACAATTATTTATACACAAAAATCTGATCAATGAAAAACAAAAGTCAAAAACATGTATTTATTTAAAGTGTCTGTGCAATAGAAGTGTCTTACGTATTGAAAGGCCTCCATAGCTCCTCTGTGTTCGTGCTGTTCTTCAGGTCATTTATATTTGGGGGTGGCTTCCCCGATCGCACTACTCCTAGCAGCCTCTGGAGGGCGTATGAGTAGAAAGTTCGGGCCTCAAATTTTCTGTAAAGGAGATCAGACTTAGCCAGCGTACAAGCAAACATAATTACGCTGATTCATTGTAGATAGAATGTTAAATGTAATTTTAAAACCTTAATGTGATGTGGATTTGAGGACAGTTTTTTGGGGATATCACAAGACTTTTAAAAAGGTGCAAAGCTAAAGGCCTGGACTTATGGAAAAACAGTAATATTCTTGAGTGGTTCTCAAACTGTGCTTTAGGTCATTCACATTTTTTTCTGATTGTACTTTTGCAATTCTGTAGAGACACTTTTGTTTTAGTCCTGTTCTTGTAGTAGGCTGGTTCTAATCACTGATACCAATACGACTTGAGGAGAGTTTGTGTGTTGTGGAAAAAGCTCCAAGGAAATAATTTTAGGGCTCACTGGAGTCAAGAGATGTATGTGGGGTTTTTCATCACATGTTGGTAAAATATGTTGCAACTAGGAGAATGCATTTCATTTGACACGTTTATTGATTACAGATTGAGAAAACGCACACAGAACCACAACTGCATAGTTTTATATGGTTCAGGCTGTTGCAACAACTAACAAACTCAGTCAGCCACAATAGATAGTTATTGTTTCAACAGATTCAGATTCAAAATCCATCTCATTTCAAATATTTCTTTGTAGTTCATGATTTGTCAATACGCATTATTATTTTTATTATTATTATTATTATGATGAACCTTCCTGGTAATTCAGTCGTGGTAGTCTATGTTTTGTTCTCTTTTGTTAATGTATTTTTCTTGATACCAATTTTATTAAATAATGGTCTCTGTTCCTGTAGCAAAAACGAGACCATCCTTTATATACTTTGCTCTTGTGTTAGACCAAAAAAGTAGGGCAGCATAGTTTATGTAAGAAGAAAAACCATGGCATTAATATCCAATATATATTTTAGATTTTTGCGATATGGATACGGTAATTGCTGCTGGTAGGCCTTGGTCATGATATAAAAATTATAATGTTGCAATATATTGTGCAGCCCTCAGAAAGAGCATCATAAAACTAGATCCGAATGGTAATAAGGAGGATGGATACATTGCCGAGCCGGGACTCAATTTCACCTGTGTCTCGTGGAAGTGTACAGATGTGGAGGGGGCGACCATTCATCCAGTGCTCCCTAGGGCCAGCTCATGGGGGGGGGGCATTCACCTGGGACCAGCAAACATTACATGCATGACAAATGGGAGACGCTTCCACACTCGCACCCTCTTTCTCCAACATACACACATCTCCCAGGATCAATCAGACATTCAGTGGATGACGGGGGCCCATCTGTCGCTGTGTGCGCGGCTGTGGCTTGTTTGGCAGGTGAAGCCAGAAAAGCAATGGCATTGTTTTCATGCAAGAAATTAAAAAACCTCCCCTATGTACAGTGATGGAGATGAGGGGGGTTGAAAAGGTGGGGAGAGAGGATGGAGGGTGAATAAATAAATCAGCAATAAATCATTTCCTTTTTGCATTTGTCAACTAAAAAGGGAGTCCTCTTTTGCATGCCAAGTTATTGAGACCAGTGCACAAAGAGGCAGAAACAGCAGATGAATTTGTGAGGTGAAGAACGATCAGAGGCGCTTTATGATGTGAATAATGGGATCGATTGAGATGCTCTGATCCCATTAAAAAGACCAGATGTTTTGAAAGTATTTCTATGAATACGGTTCAGATAATGAGATGACGTGGCTGCATGAAGAACAATACGATTTGAGGCGAGGCGGCGTTTGTGTGTTGTTGAAAAAGCTCAAAGGGAATCATTTTAGGGCTCACTGGAGTCAAGGAAAAGACACTATTAAATAGAGATATATGTGGGGTTTTTCATCACACGTTGGTAAAATATGTTGCAACCAATTTATTGATTACAGATTGAGAAAACACACGCAGAACAACAACTGCATAGTTTTATATGGTTCAGGCTGTTGCAACAACTAACAAACTCAGTCAGCCACAATAGATAGTTATTGTTTCAACAGATTCAGATTCAAATTACATCTCATTTCAGATATTTCTTTGTAGTTCATGATTTGTCAATACGTATTATTATTTGACAAAGCATATGAACCTTCCTTGGTTGCTTAATAGGTAGACCCTGTACCTAAAACAGTGCCCAGTGCCCAGTGCCACCAGTACAGAATAATTTTTGCCACAGAACTGTTATAGATAGATCCCAATAGATCTGTATTTTCTTTAGGAGCAGCCCGTCTGGCACATTAAAACTCACTAATAATAGCTCAAATGTGTAGTATTGAAAATGTATGTAATGTATTTGTTAAAATGCTTACACTTGGAGTCGAGTGAAGTTGCCTCCGGGATAATAAAGGTAACAGGATGGAAATGCAGTCACACCCAGTTTTGATATCAGAGCTTCCTCTGTGCTCAAGACTCTTCTCACGGCAATGTTCTCAAACTGCAGGAGGTCAAGTGTTACCTAAATGACACAGTGAGCAAACAGAGAATAAGAGAATGTGCCACAGTTACCAGGTGGACATAGACATTACAAACTCAAAAGAGCCGTTACCTCTCTACCAATGTAGGACGAGGAGTTCTCAAAGATAAGTGCCAGGTGTTGGACATTATTGGTCTCAAAGAAGCTGTCAATCTCTGCTTCACTAGAAAGAGATAAACGTTTGAATTACAGCGACAAAAAAATTGTAATAATGTTGAATATTGATATTTTTCCAATATTTTGAGCAGAAATATTTTGAGCAGAAATTGATTGAAAAACCTTAATAGGAAACCTGTTTTTCAATAGTGATAAATTTAGATTTGTTTTCTGAAATTGCGATAATAATAATAATAGTTTGAATTCAGAAAATAAAAATGTAGTTGCTGAGAAAGAACATTTTCAGACCTGCCGGGCTCCAGTGGGGGACACGCAGGTGGCCAGGGCTCTGCATGTTTTTCTAGTTGATCTATTAATGCATGACGAAGGCCTTGAACATCACGCGCAAAAGCTGGAAGAAAATCAAAATATGATGGCCAGATATTACAAAAAATATATTTGATTTTGGAAAACATGATTGTTCTGTGATTTATCTGAATGTGTGTGAGCTGATACCTCTTATATGCTGTCCTTTTGAGTCTTTTGTTGAATATGCGTTAAAAAACTGGAGAGAAAGAGAAAGGCAAAAGTGACATTTCAATGTCCTTATGCGGCCATAAAAATGCATGGTCATATTGTGTAATAATCACGTCTAAGGAAACCCCTTCCTCTCTGCAAGACTTGGCCCTAACTGTTTCCTGGTTAAAATGAGTCACAGATGTTAAAGGCCCATTGTATTCACACAGAAGGAGCCTGTTGTTTGAGTGGCTCGTGTCGAATGATGGAGGAGACAGAGGGGACAGCACCATATCTGCTGACTAATCATCACATAGGCTCTCTGTAAATATATATATATAATACCCTCCTGTGGACCCACTACTCGCGGGAGGTACCATAAAGGGCTGGTGCAATGTGGATCGGGCAGTGGTCGAAGGTGGGAGTTCCCTGCTTGGACTGCTGCCTCCGCGACCCGGTTTCGGACAAGCGGAAGAGGTAAAACATTACTGAGAATAAAATGTCACAATCAGTTATTGGGAAAGCTTTTTATTTCGACAAGCTTAGTTTGCATTATCAGACATTCAGCGGGTCTAATGTTTGCCAGTAGGCCTTGACATTAAACACTTTTTCAACAAAACCGGCGTGGTTTTCTGAGAGCATTTTTATTTTCTATTACTTTTGGTAGCTCATAAAAACAGTCTGTAATGTATTTATTCTACTGTATTTTAGAGGCGTGATAAGAATGTGATGTAAGCCTATAGCCTTCATTTCTTTCCAGTAACTTCTGTACCTTCACCTGGTTTAGCTCCACAAACTCAACTGAGTCTGTTTGGGATTAACACCATAAAGATGTGAGCAGCCTACACCAACCGATGAAAGGAAATCAATCTGTCTTTCAAAACGTTATACATATGGACTTTTATCAGTTGCTCTTCAAATTGGTTTTAATGATTTTGAAAAAAAAAAAACATCCAATTGTTCACAAGCTCATTTTAAACCGGTCGATCCACTAAACTTAAGAATCACACGCCTTTCAGAACACGTCAGCAGGTGTTTTTCTTTTGCACACATTTTGTTTTGTACAGCCCTATCTTCAAACCTGCACTCCACATCACATTTTTCTTACAGTTGATGAGATACCTTTATAGTGGGATAGCCTCTGATCCTGTAGTTGGTACAGACTTTCCTGTTGATCTCTTCCCCACAGTCGATAGCTGCCAGGTCCACGGCTGGTTTCCACTCTGAGCTCAAAGAACAGTCTTAGTAAATATTTAGTTTGACTATCATGGACTATGTAAACAAAGATGCCCTTTAGTCTGTCAATACAGCCTCTTAATAAAAAAAACATTGCCTTTACAGCACTAAAGATTTTTTGCCAATTATTTAAACCTTTCTACCACCGTAGAAACAATCTGATTTTCCAAAAATCACCAATATTTAGTCCTGATTTAGGTCTACCAAGCAATAAAATACTTATGAATGTCAAAGCCAGAACTATAACCAAGACCAAACTCAGGACTTAACCCAGAACTAAACCCTGGACCAAAGATGTCTTAACCAGGTCTAAACCTTCAATTAAACTGGGTCTAAACCATGTCCAAATTGAGCCTATAGGACTAGGACTACCAGAGCAGGCCTAAAGAATCTGCCAAAGAGTCTTGAGTAGCATTAAAACAGCCTATGAACCATTGATCGGACCTCAATTTGATAAACACAGAATAATGCAGATTTTTGTCTCAAGGATTCATAACCCAAACACTCATGCTTGCCCACATTCTGCATGTTTCCTATGGTCTATGGAACGCTATTTGATTCTAGTAGGCCAATGTCATGAGATCAGTGGCAATTGTATGTGAGAGTGAAACAGAGTGCAGAAATACCCCATGAAAGTGTTAGGGCATCAAAATACTCAACTAAACCATCCAACTCTGGCCTTGACATTCACGTCAATAGTGTCTGTCAAGAGGATTGTGACATATTTTGTGGCTTGGTGTCGAGTTGCATAACAGACAGTCATTATACAAAGCTGCAAAAACACATTAATTATATCACATGCTCCAATTAACCCCAGGCAATGGTAAAGGGTATTTGTGCTGCAAGAAATGAGCAGACGGGATACAGTAAAGAAGAGGCTATAGAGCTGGAGCCAGTACCAACCTTTGATGTCACTTGCCAAGTGTGTGTATATTGGCGAAAACGCGATGCAGTGCCCGCACCAAGAGGCATAAAACTCCACAATAATCGCCGCTGTAGAGTTGACCAAAACGGACTCCACATTTTCCGGGGTTAGCAATATGATCTGGTCAGTAGCGGTGTACAGTCCGGCCTCCGTAACAGCGGGGAAAACGAAACAAAAACACATCAAAACTGTTACATTTTGTGCACAAAGTCCGCGTATTTGTCTTTTAAATCGAGACGTGGCACGGCCGCAGCACCGCGCCATCTTCCCCCGTGCATACAGGCTGCAGCTCAGCTCTCACCCCGCTATGAACCAGGCAACTTCAACCAAAACTTCACTCACACACAACTTTTCCTCCCTCCTCTTTCTCTACAGGCTGCTTAGGTCCTCCCCCCCGGCAACATCAACCCCCCCTTGCACGTCAGAGGAAATGAGATACCGGCTACTATTGGCCCGCTGCTCTAATAGCCTTTAATGTGTCTTTACTATTAAGACACATTAAACAATTTGCAAAGCAGGTCGTAACATCAGGCACCAGTTCTATTGAAGTGAACAGTGGTCTCAGATTTAACCTCCCTAAAGTTTACAAAACAATACTGAAGAACAACAACAAGAAAACAAAAAGCTGAAACTTGTTTACTGCAGACCACAGAGGTGAGTTTCAGCTGAAACTAGGAAACAATAGAGAGAGGGAGCACCATTAGAAACTGATAGGGATTTCTATTAGCATATTAATGGTAGGGCACAAGCCCATCCAACAGGTGTTTACCACTCCCCAAAGTATCAGCCTATAAATCTCAGCTCACCCACCTTTCTAACCAGAACTGAAGAAGTCTGCTGGATTGGCAGATGAAAG
>JAVQKC010079311.1:0-52354 GCA_036025475.1 Philypnodon macrostomus | reverse complement strand
AGGTCCCATTGGTAACAGTTGTAGCACGTATGGGCAGACGTACGGGGCAGACGTACGGGGCCGTTTTCGCCGATATACACCTTGCTGTCGGGGACGACAGCACAGGCCTAGTTTATTACTGAAAAGCCTCATGAAACCCTACAGCCTACTCCTACATCTGAATGATACAAGAATGTAAGTCTGTAACTTTGGCACACAGTATTAGTGAAAGTGCTTTTACTTTTGGTCGTGGCTCAAATAAAGTGAATGAAAGTGAATAATGCGGAGATGCCATGTTGGTTTTTGTAGCTTAAATGCAGAGTAGAGTAGGCAATGATTTCAGTCAAGTAAGAGTAGTGTTCGAAATGATATTTCTCAAGTAAAAAGTAGATTCATCCAATTAATACTGTAGGAATACACAGCCTATATATGTAATGTAGGCCTGTATGTGTGTGTATTCATGTTTTTGTAATCAGATAGATTGTAAAAAATATAATAATAATAATAATAATAATAATTATAATTAAAAAAAAACCTAAAAATAAATAAAAATAGATAATTTATTTTAATAATACATTTATGCCGAAGAAACAGATAAGATACAGATTTGAGGTCCACAATTCTACAAAATAATGTTACATAAGTAAAAGTACGGGGCAGTAAAAGAAAACTGAAAAGTGTAGCCCAACTGAGTAAATGTAACTAATGTCTACCCACCTCTCAATAGAAATGCATCGACTTCTTGAATGCAGTTCACTGAGGCAGCGTCTTTATTATGTAGGCGTTCACCGGAAGCTCCATTTCTCACCCTTTTGTGTGATGCCCCCGCCGCTCCCCCAGCCCCCGCTGTGTAAGAGTGTGTCCCAGTGTTGCCATTCCGTCGCACGTCTCTCACTGAGGAGCAACAGCTACGCGGAGTTGCTCGGAGCGGGACCTGCGGGCTTTTTCACCGTGGACCCACCGGACCTCACAGCCGGGTTGAAGGCTCTGTTTGCGGGGAGCGTGGTGGTGTGGAGATGCGCCTCTGGTTGGGGGTTCGGTGTCGGTAAAGTCACATAAAGAGACTGCGAAAGGGTGCACCGTATAGCGTTTACAACTCCCGCTGCAACAACAACGGAACCTGGCTGAACGAGGAGACAGGATTTTTTTCACGTTTTTGTGTTTTTATACCCGGATATTCTTTATTATGAGGTGGTTAAAGCCTCACGCCACAAAATGAGGAGGACACAAAGCTCTTCGGCTGCTGCGGTGTGCGCTTGAGTCTCCATCCCTCCATCCAAGTCTACTCACACCTTTCTTCATGTTGCAAACGCCTGGTTTATGACAATGGATTACTTGCTGTGGGTGTGCAGCCTTGTTCTTCCCGCGGTTCTGGCTGTGGAAGGTAAGCTTTATCTAAATACTAAACATGTGCGAACAATGGGGGTCTATTTGGCTGTGAAACTGGTATTGTCTACTGACCATCCATTTAGGCTTGTCATGTTGGAGCATTGGACGGGACTCCATCCAGTTTTTTTTTGGTTAATTAACGCTGTCAATATACCGATCTGTTTTTCCTTTGTGCGCGCTGACGGTTATCCCTTGTATACATGCACGGGCACATATCATTCCCAGTGGGTTGGCCGCCTGCCTGCCTGCCTGCCTGCCCGCCCGCCTGGTGTGTGTTTGGTGACATCTCAGTGTTTTCCAATGCGGATGGAGGAGGACTGCCCTGTTGCCATTGTCCCCCTTGTTGTCACACCCACCAGCTCCTCAAGGATGCCCACCTGCCCCACCTATCCATAAAAGAGGTGTTCGGATGACAGTGCCTCTACTTGTTTGTAAGATAGAAAATTTGCTGAAGAAATAGCAGGTGCCAATCATTGTGGCTGTTTAAACACAGGTCAGAGAGGAACAATCCTGGCTCTCCAGAATTGCCCCCGGGACAAACATGTGTAACATATTAAACGACAAGTGTGCAGCAAAGGTCAATGGCTTAACAAGTCGTCCCCAAGAGCCTTTAGTGGGAGTGTTCCTCTAGGGATCCCACTCTTGCCACACACCAAATACAGTATACGCTCACACCCCAGTCATCTTTATGCCTCCTCTGAGCTGTGGCTACATTTCTCTACCTCCCCCCTTCCCCTCTTTCTCCCCTTCTCTGTCCAATCTGCCTTCGCTGGACCGTGGCCAGCGTGATCCCTCATCAATTCTGGTGTCAGCGAGTGAATCAATGCAACGGGCAGCAGTCCTCCAAAGTCCCAGTGGGGCTCTCAGGGAGAGATGATCAGCCCTGTTTCCAAAAACCGACCCTCTAACTGTTACTCAAAGCTCAAGGGTTAACTAATGTTTGTCCTCTGGGGATAAACACCAAGGGCACTCTTCATACAGGAAGAAGAGACTTTTTTGTGCTAGGAACTTTAGCTGCTTACTTGGTAGATTCCGACACATGGCTGCGATTAATTTTTACAGATATGCAAGTGATGAGGATGATGCAAGTTAGAGAGAAAATTGAAGCCGTTTATTTACAAAAAGCTTACAGATGACGGCCTGTCTCCAGCTCTCACCCCACAGGCTGGATGCAGTAAAAAAACACTTTTACACTATTATTTACAGTCAGCACTTATTGTATCATAAAGCAGATGGGTGATGGCTCCGAAAGCATTTCATAAAATCCTCTTCCAGGGCGTGGGTTCTGTGGGAGAAGTGCATCTTATTTTCTGTTCAGGAAGGTGATTTTCATTGAACAAGAAGCTGAAATCATCTTTATTTATAGCATTGATTTACACTAGAACTCATCAGGAGTGCACACAGTGGCCCTTGTTTAATGGCTTGTCTGTATTAGTAAATTCAACAAAGGCCCCCTTGAGTAAACACTTGGCCACAATGGGGAGATAAAACCGCTTTTATGCCTGAAAACAATCTGACAGAGGAAGTCCATCTGATGAGACTGAGATTTATCTGTTCTCACTTGTGTTCCATTGATGTTACAATAAACTGGTGCATAGTAGAACATGCAGTTTATATTGACACCTTTTTTAATGGGATGGTCGCCCATGTCATCATCTACTGGTCCAAACTACAGCTGCAACATAATAGAAACACAATACAATATTTGAGAAATCCTAACCACAGAAATAGCAAATGTTCAATTGCATTTTATTTAAGAGAGGCTTTGGATTTACTGACCAGAACTGAGGCTGAGTCAAAAGTTATCGAAGTCTGAACCGGGTCTGAATGTAGAATAAAATGAAGACTTAGAGATGACAATTTTAGGTTGTAAAGTAACTAAATATCGCAATTACTAATATGGCAATAATACAATATAGGCTACACTTTCAATGCAACAGATAATATGCTTCCCAGGGCGTCACTTTCTGAGTCTTCACCTTCTATAGATACATACATACACATTCCTTTTGCTTTTGCCATACAGTCAGGATCAGTTGCTTCAGAATTTCAGTGACACAATTAGGGGCATGGCTAAATACCAATATTCTGATATATCGTATTTGGAGGCTGCTTTATCAAAATATTGTACATTTCACAAAATATAAAAATGCATATCAAGAGCGGTGGGCCAGGTTTGCAGAATTTATTGGGGAAAAATGTGAAGTAAAAATGATTGTTTTGGATTGTTGTAGTTGAGGCTATGCCCTTGTGGTGGTTATGCATAGTGTATATTACTATTACTTGTTATGCTTGTGTGTTGTGTTCTGTTATGTTTTAAAGGTCAATGTCTTGGTCTAGTCTCTTTTTGTTTAAATTAAAAAAACAAAAAAACAATAAAATAAAAAATTGCAGTACCTACATTTTGTAGTATTGGCATATTGATGTGATATTATCGTCATGTATCGAATCATGAGGTACTCTGTGATCCCCAGCTCTAGATGCAGTTATTTATGATGTTTGCCTTCCTGCTTGTTGGCTGCAAGTGCCAGTGTGCTACAGGCATGACCCCCTCTTTCATGATGCACATAAAACATTAGTGTATGCATGCTCCCAAACAGTGAATCCTGGAAACACATTGAAGTTGTGTGGCATTTCACATTTCAGCCGGGTGATTAAAAAAAATGGTAAATGCCATGGGTGGTGCTGGTCTGCATTGTTTTCTTACCCCAGGGCAGAATGACTCCAGCCCTGGTGCAGTTTTATGGGAGATGGGGGGAGATTTCAGGATCTTGAGTTATAGCTGCAAACCAATCTCAGCGGCCCAGTAAATTTAACAGAGCAGGGGGCTCAGTGGAACCTGGACGAGATCTGGGGTTTAGTGAGCTGACAGACCACTCAAGTAAAGAGTTGTTTGTGAATACAAGTGAAGTTTTTGGCCATAATACAGTGTATGTGCATATATGGTTAGGTAATTCTTCGACACAGTCATTCCTGCTAAGAATTTTCTCTATTTAACTAGTATCGCGGACGTTGCTGAATAGGCCTTGTCATTTCTCTACCCATTTTTCATTGTTCAAGTGATGTAGTCCAATCAATGTTGCTTTATAATGAACCCTAGTGTTATATTTGGATTTATTTTCACAGTTGTTTAGTTGTTACTATTCAGGTGATTATGCACTTGTCTTGTAGCTAGTCCTTCACTTACGTTGAAGAATATACAGTGAAGTGGGTGCTTGAACAGTGCCACAAAGTTTCTCTTAAGATGGCTCCTCTCTTGTGATAGTCTCGGGTCAAAAGTCTTGATGTGCTACAGTCGGTCCTCTGCAGGGTTGTCTAAGGAGTGCTTCACAGAATGAGGGTGAAATCTTGCTTATACACGGTGCTTGAATCAGTTTTCTTCTTCTTCACATTGCATCGTCATCTCCAGCACTCACACTTTCTGATTCTGGCTCAGTTTGCCTCTGGGCAGGAGTGGGAGAAGGAGGGAGGAATAGCAGCGTTGTATGGGCAGCCCAGCGGATCAGGTACCCCAGAGATCATCCTGGGATCAGCCGCAGTCCAGTAGTATTCAGCCGTGAGCCTCAGAGGGCCCAGTGTAGTCATGCACATATGCCAGGAGGGTTGTAGTACAGTACAATGCATCTGTCATTATTGTAATGGAACATAGGCTAAATATAGTGCATTTTTTAGGTTTTTTTTTTATTTGAGAGCAATTTGCACTGTCTTGCACATGGAACACACACTGCCACGTTCACAAACCAGGAAGTATGAGAATAATAAACAGCGGTCTGGAAATGTACTGTAGCTGTAAATAAGCTCATAAAACATTCTCGATAGATAATGGATGTATTGACCAATCAGAGTGCGCCTGTCCCGTGGAAACGTGTGATTGGTTAAACAAAAAGTTTTAATTCAGCCCACAGAGGTTTCCATGTTTCTCAGACAGCTTCTGTTATGCTGTACGTACTATTGACTGAAAAAAAATAATTGCTGGCAGTTAATTAAGTCATAATCTCATTTAGAGCCACAATGTCATCATCATATTGTTAACATAATATTCAATAGTTATTGCATATTGTCCTTTGTGCAGCCCTAACCAGGTTGTACTAATCAGTGGAACGAGGGCACTCATCTTTATGCATACAAATATAAGAATGCTTTTATGAATCTGCAATATGTGTTTGTTTGGAAAGCAGCCCTGTTTTACAAAGTACATTTGCTTTGTGCATTAATTTGATCCATTTTGAAGTGTCACAAAAAAAGATGGAAGCAGCCACTTATTTCTTCTTTTTTATATTCATACGTTACCTCACAATTCCTTACAATTTATTCAAGCCTATTATTTGTTTTATTTATTTCTTTTTAGTTACACAAAAGAAGTCTGCTACAGCCCTTTCAGTCACACAACACATCAATAAATAGGCAGACACCCATATTTAGCCAATAATGTGATCAATGCCTTTTTGTCTTGAGTTGAAAGCATCAAAACCCTCAAGAATTGAATGGCACAGATCCATTCCCATAGCTGTTTCTTATTCACAGAAAGAGGCACATTGTTGTGTGTGTAATGGGAACACGGGCTCTAAACATGGCTCATACCAGGACTGCACAATCGCAATAGTGTCAAACACAATCCACATCGCACTAAACAAGATAAATATTATGGTTGTCTTTTGACAGAAATATGAACTTAAAACACTTAAATCACCCCGTTTAGTCCTGGTTTAGTCTTGGTTTAGATTCGGATTCACACCCCATTTTGACTAGTAAATCTATTTTGGCTTACATTCAAGTTATTAGGTTAATTGCTATAGATCGACAGTCATATTGTCTGCATTACTCGACATATTAAGGATCACTTTTTTGCTTTGAAACTGAATTCAAGTTCAAGCTGGTTTAAGGTTTCAGGTTTATTTGTCATATGCACATTCAAGACAGGGTCAAAGAAATGCAATGAAATGCTTTGGATCGGAAGAACCGTTAGACTCGCTAAGATAGTACTAGTAGCATGCAATAATAGTACATGGTAAGAAAAAAGTGTGAAAAAGAGATAAGTAACAAAATAATAAACATGTAATAAAAAAAGAAAAAATACAAATGTGTTACTTGTCAAAGCTGGGTGGAAACCATTAGCCTGATCAAAAACTAGTGATGCACAGATATATCGGATGCATCAGTATCGGATCAGATGACTGACGTTAATCTGTTGTTCCTAAAGAATAACTTCTCATATTTAGGGTCAGAAACAGCCAGAGAAATAAAACACCATTGGAAAGCCCCTAACCCTAACTTTATAGTGAGAAAATGTAATAAAAGAATATTTGTGAATAAATACATAATAAATACATGTAAAGCAGTTATTCATGTGTTTCAAGTAACAGCCCGCTGAAACATGTTTTACAAAATATTGGTATCGGTATCGGCCAAATTAGTAATTGAAATATCGGTATCGGCCAAGAAATTCCATATCGGCGCATCCCTATCAAAAACTGAACCAACACAAATGCCAAAGACGTGGTACAGCACTTTTTGTCTTCTGTTGTGAATCATCACAGTGCCAGATACAAAGCTTTGAGAAAGACTTTGGCACTTGGCTTCACTCATGCTGGTGTTGTGTGCCATTTGTTTACCTCTCGCACCCCGCTTTTAGGGCTGTTATCTACGACTTGTGAGCAAATGGTGCACAGCAGGCATTGTGTCACAGAGTCCGCACCAAGAACAAGTGTAATTGTCTGTGATTATGTGCTAACAACCAGGAAACAATGGGTGTGAGTGCGGAGACAGCTGTAGTTTAGAGGCTGCTTCATTCTGGAGGTGTGATGAACCCCACATACAGTAGGTGACCACCGCTTGGACTAGGACAAACTGATGAGCCAGACAACAATACCCCATTGATCAGTGTTAATACCCCCGCTCCTCTCCTCTGTGATTACTGCTTGTCCCCTTCTCAACTGTCACTGTCAGGGGGAGAGACAACCTGGGAACTGCCATGGCCAAAATGATTCATTTTATGGACAAAAGAGCTTTAGTCATTAATTGTAGAGAGGGACACCTGGGAGTTTTTCTGGCATATGAAGCATCCACCCACCGCCAACAGACATACATGTATAGATGAATTAGTGGCACTAAACTGTCTATAGGGAATGATTGTGGTTTTTTTTCTAGTCTAAGTGATTCTGTTCTGTAATTAAACGCCCATAACCCGTCTCATGCCCAAAGGTGCTGGGACAGGCTTTGGTTTTCTGTGCCTCCATGAATGGTGGCACAGTGCCCCACTGACCGTACGTCTCACCATTCTCACCAGCTAAGCAGATTCATTGTGGTTCAGCATTTGCATTTTGAAGTCATGTAGTTATCTAAGCCGTTCTTGGTTGAAAATTACATGGTATCTCATGGTCATCATTACATTTAGTCTCATGAGTTTCAGTTATTGTTTATTTTCACGGTATGTTCACTGGCCTACTCTATAAACAAGCACAATTAAACAGTTGCTTTCAACATTGCCTTGTCAGATTTTATAAACTGTAGCTACAGCCAGGTATAGCCGTTCACTATGTTTTGGTAAATCATCATTTTTACCATGGACAATGCATTTTATCCACACTGGAAAAGTGCTGCTCCATTTTTTTGTACAAGATGGATTTGGCCTCTTGTCAACACTCTCACAAACATGCATTTTCAGACGAATGGTCAAAAACTAGACCTTAGTCATTTTTGGGCTCTATACTTTTATTGGGGCGGCAGTGGCGCAGTGGGTAGGCGCTCGCCCTTCAACCAGAGGGTTGGTGGTTCGAGCCCCCGTCCGAGTGCATACTGTCGTTGTGTCCCTGGCAAGACACTTAACCCACATTGCCTATGAATGAATGTGGTTGTGTGATTGGTGTTTGGTGGTGTTTGGTGGTGGTTGGAGGGGCCGTAGGCACAAACTGGCACCCACACTTCCGTCAGTGTGCCCCAGGGCAGCTGTGGCTACATAATAGCTTACCCCCATCAGGTGTGACTGTAGAATGAATGACTAGTACAATAGTAGGGTGTCTTGAAAAGCACTATATAAATGGAAGTTAATAAATAAAAAAATAATACTTTTAATATTTCCTTTGATTTCTACTAATTTGAATCATTTAGTGAAGGAATACAAGCGCCTTCTTCACATGTTTTACCTTCATGTTTTATGTTCAGAAAGGATGTAGGAGCGTTGAACATTGTATTTGAACAATTGATGAAGCAATGTAACAATATTTGCGACCATCCACCCTTTGAATATAAATGCTTTTAATGAATATTTGATCATCGCGGCTCGTGGCTGGTCCAAAGGAACAGTTTGGCTTTCTAATTGAAATATTGGATTACTTCCTTGTTTATGACCTCTCCCCACTCCCTGCTCCAGATAAAGGACCAAGCGCATCCTCAATCCGCTTTGTTCTCGGTGCCACAAATGAATATTGAAAGGGAGTGCGTTTGCTCGTGCCAGACACATAGCACTAATTAGGCGGCATCACACAGATATGCCGGGATTGTCAGGTTTTTAAACAACTGCGGCCCTGTGGGTGGAGAGGGTTATGTGAGAACGGGGATACAAAAGTTTTCACTGCATCTTTTCACGAGAAGCTCTTGTGGGGTTGTTGTGCTTATGTTAGTGATTGTGTGATTTATAATTCCACTTTGTCAATCCTTCCTCCTACTCTTTAATTTGCAGAGACCCTTATGGACAGTCGGTGGGCTACCACAGAGCTGGCTTGGACCACTTTTCCAGAAAGCGGGGTGAGTACTTAGAGAATCATTATATGGTGTTTGTGTGTTCCTGTGTTTTTTAAAAGCATTTGTTCCATTTGCTGGTTGTTAATAGTGCCCAGTCTGCCTCCAACAGCACACCTCCTACTGTTTTACGTCTTTGCTTTGTGCCGTGTATGTTTGCCTTTTCTTACAAAAGCAAATAAGAAACACATTGTAGGGCGTTGTAGAAAAGCACATTAAAGGTTTTGTGAAAAGTGTGAGATTCTGTATGTTTTCTTTTCAAGCCTAAACAAATGAGCAAACAAACAGATAGAAGGTAAATCCCAGCAGTGCGTGAGGATATTAGGTAGGCCTTAGCTCTCCCCAGGATAGCCGGTAATTGAAAGCATGTGTCTGTGTCTTTTATAATACGGGCCCAAGAGCACATTACTGGCAGAAATTAAGTTTTTTTTAGTTGATACCCCCTATAGGAATGGTGAGAAAATAAAACAACATGAATTTGACCCCGGGGCTAACAGCCTGACAGACCTCCCCCACTCGCGGCCACTGTAATTTGTCTTCTCTACGTGAGCGCAAAGTCAGTCAATGGAAATGGTGGGTTGCCATGGAAACGGGCCCAGGCAGCACTGCTCATTGCTTCCCCCTTTACATCCGAGGTCCAGCCACGGACGTCCTGTCGTCTATGAAGTCATATGTCACGCGCCTCTCCTCCGGCCCGGCGCGTTCAGGGGCCGGCAATTATCATATTTGTCAGGTAGTGCATCAACTGGTGCGGGTGATTTACGACAGTCTGGGGCTCATCGTTCGGGAATAAATTGGACAGCAGCTCACAGACGTGAGATGAGTTATGCATTATTTTTTTCCTGTTGAAATAATCAATTTCTAGTGAACTCATTTGTTATGGAAACTAAGCATTCAGTCCAAGAGGGAATTAGCAAGAAAAAAAGATTGACTTCTCACAAGGTTACTTCCTAATGGACTACATTTATTGACCACAGACACCATTTATCATGGTCAAATGTTATTCATTATTTAAAACAGCACTGTCACCACACGTCTGCATGGCCTTGTTAATGGTGACCAAGTAGTGAGCAAATGATATACACACACGGTTGTGATTTAACAAACCAAATAAATCTGATCTGTATTATACTATACTGTAGCAGAGCTTCGAAAATATTTCTAAACTGATGATGATGATGATGAATGATTGCTGTACAATACAGTGTAACTGCCACTCATAAGGTTTAATAGTTCCTTTAGATTTACTTGATTTTTCTTCATTAGACTGCAGGGCACATATATGCTTCTTGTGTGCTGCAGATGGACCCATGACACTGCAGATGTTGAAGACCGTGCTTCCATCTTGCATTTCTATATTATTCTCCTGTGTGCTGCCATGCAGGACAATCACCATGACAGTGGTGCATTTATATGGCCATTTTAATACATAAGTAACGGTTTGCATTATATATGTGTATACTATACATATATATATAAATATATATATATATATAGTATACACTGAGATTTGTACAGCTTCCCTCTCTGATCCCTTCATTTATCTCTGCCTGGATAACACATTTATATGTAAAAGAAACCAAATCTCCTCTTAAGGCCATTTTGATTGCACTATCTCTCCTGCAGCAGTAGAGATGGGCTCCTATAGACGAGGCTGACTTTAATAGCTACTGTAGGCACTTGCTTTGGATAAAGTCCTCTGCAGCACATTCAGCTGCAGCTTCCGCTTCTTAACCTTTAACTCGTGATCTCGATCCAAACTGTTATTCAGATGAGCCTAATGCGTGAAACGTCTCTTAATGGGAAAATGTTTCCTATTAATAGTCCATAATGATTGGAATTTTCTGAGCGATTCGAGCAATTAAAAGCATTTTAGCTGCAAATTATTTGTCACTGGCCGCACATACTGATCACCACACGTGGGACGTGTGTGTTTCCATTTTCACAGATCACACTTGTCTGTTGTTCCTCAAAAGGCTGTTTATATCGCACTGTATTAGCATTATTCAATCATAATTACACAAGGGTGCACAATTGCAAAACAATAACGTAAGCTCATTTTTGTATTATTAAATATAACAGACTGCATTGCGTCAGCTTCACGGTGCTTCTGGTCAAAAATGGTCACATGATCAAGTGCAGCTGATGCTCTACTCCGTAGAGACCATTCTATTGGTGGTAATGTTAATATGTGATCAGCCAAGAGACAATAGATTTATTTCGACTCCTTTATAACTAGTTTAGGTAAAACAGTTCCTTGATGCACGTTGCAGCTCATAATTACAGATACAATCAGTTATTATATGTTCAAATTGACAGTATTGTTTGATGAGTTGATCAGGTCACCGTTCAGGATTAACAAAATGTTTTGCATAAATCGTAACATGAACAGTTATTTAAACCAAAGACATCTGCTGTTATCTTGTCTTTAACACCTTTTCTCTATTGTCTGTGGTTGATTAAACCCACTCAGGAGTCTATGCAAGTGTACAGCACCAATTACAGTTACATTAAATCACAGTTTCCTTCTCTGTATCCTTGCTGTGTCTTTTCTTTCTTGTCGCCTGCTCTCACATCTTCCTCTGTGACCCTTCCCTCTCCCTTGTGCCCACAGTGGGAAGAGGTGAGCGGCTACGACGACTCCATGAGCCCCATCCGAACCTACCAAGTGTGTAATGTCCGCCAACCCAACCAGAACAACTGGCTCAGGACGGACTTTATCCCTCGCAAGGGCGTACTACGCGTCTATGTGGAGCTCAAGTTCTCGGTGCGTGACTGCGCCAGCATCCCCAACATCCCCGGCTCCTGTAAAGAGACCTTCAACCTGTTTTATTATGAATCTGACGGCGATACGGCCACAGACACTAGCCCTCAGTGGAGAGAGAACCCGTATGTCAAAGTGGACACCATTGCTCCAGATGAGAGCTTCTCCCTTTTGGAGGCAGGGAGGATCAACACCAAAGTGCGCAGTTTCGGACCACTCTCCAAGGCCGGCTTCTATCTGGCCTTCCAAGACCTTGGCGCATGCATGTCGCTCATTTCGGTCCGGGTTTTCTTTAAGAAGTGCTCCACCACTATTGCCAACTTCGCCGTCTTCCCCGAAACAGCCACGGGGGCAGAGGCGACCTCATTGGTGATCGCGCCGGGGGCTTGCGTCACCAATGCGATGGAGGTGTCCGTGCCTCTAAAGCTTTATTGTAATGGAGATGGGGAGTGGATGGTTCCTGTGGGATCCTGCACGTGCATGGCTGGTTTCGAACCTTCCTCGGACAGTACGCAGTGTCAAGGTAAGTGTATTTAATAATGCACATGTGGATTTTTATTTAACAAACCTCTTTTATATGCTCAGCAGAAGTCACCTCAGCCCATGCCCTCTCCTCTGCATTTATTGTGTGGCTCCTGAAAGAGGGGATGGGTGGGGGTGAAGGAGAGTATGAATTAATGAGGTGTTGCAGCAAGGCGCAGCATACAAATATTGTGAGCAGGACAGAAGGGAGCGATAGATAGGAGTACGCCGAACACACAGAATGGTGGAGCCAATAGATTTACTGGAGAAAAAAAGCAGATAATCAGAAAGAAAAGCCATTCAAACCCAGAAAATTGAGATATTAACTAATAGTGGTTAAAAGAGGTCAATTGTGGCCAAGCTAAGACCAGTGATAAGAAAAGGGAAACACAGACAGGTTTAAACCAGAAATAAGCAGGACTGAACCACTTTTAAATCAGGGCTAAACCAGGATTAAACCAGGACTAAACCAGGATTAAACCAGGACCAAACCAGGACTAAACCAGGATTAAACCAGGAACAAACCAGGACTAAACCAGGATTAAACCAGGACCAAACCAGGATTAAACCAGGATTAAACCAGGACCAAACCAGGATTAAACCAGGTTTAACCAGGTTTAACCAGGATTAAACTAGGACCAAACCAGGATTAAACCAGGTTTAACCAGGATTAAACCAGGATTAAGATAGGACCAAACCAGGATTAAACCAGGATTAAACCAGGATTAAACTAGGACCAAACCAGGATTAAACCAGGATTAAACCAGGTTTAACCAGGATTAAACCAGGATTAAACTAGGACCAAACCAGGACTAAACCAGGACCAAACCAGGATTGAACCAGGATTAAACCAGGACCAAACCAGGATTAAACCAGGTCCAAATCTAGACTAAACCAGGATTAAACAAGACTAAACCAGGATTAAACTAGGACTAAACTAGGATTAAACCAGGACTAAACCAGGATTAAACCAAACCAGAATTAAACCAGGTCCAAACCGGGACTGAACCAGGATTAAACCAGGACCAAACCAGGATTAAACCAGGACCAAACCAAGATTAAACCAGGACTAAACCAGGACTAAACCAGGCAATGGTGTTAATCAGCTCAAAATTAAACCAGGCCTAACCAAACAATACTGTAAACCAGTTCAGGACTAAACCAGAACCAAACCAGGACCAAACCATGGCTAAACCAGGCAATGGTGTTAATCTGTGATTTGCTGAAGAAAAAAAGCATTCAAATCCAGAGAATGGAGATATTAAAGGTGTGAATTGTCCCACCCGGTGATAAGACAGGCAGGGAAGTCAAACACAGACAAGAGAAGCCTCGTCTCACCCGGCCAGAGAAATACTGTCTACCATGCGACTCGGAGCTCATTCGGCTCAAGGTTAAAAGCTTGCCGCCACCGTTGCCTGATAAAAAGCTCTCTAGGGCTGTGGCCAGTGGTTGTGATGAGAAAGTGTAATTTCCTTCACGGCCTCCTGTTAGTTAATCTACAGGCGGCCGCACTCATTAACACCATTCAGACCGACGTGAGCCAACAACAGCACGCTAACATAAATCACACAGACATTTCATTTCTTAGCCCTGCTTCAGCTAGCAGCCAGAACGCTACAGAGGAGAAGAGACAATAGATGAGATAGAGGAGAATTGCAGGGGTGGTGATAGGGATATGATAGTGTGTTCCAGACCCCCAAAAATGATCCCAAACCCTCCTCCATAGAAACTAGATCTACACCGTGACTGAACTAGATATTATAGAAACTAGATCTAAACCGTGACTGAACGAGACATTATAGAAACTAGGTCGAGACCATGACTAAACTAGATATTATAGAAACTATGTCTAAACCATGACTAAACTAGACATTATAGAAACTAGATATAAACCATGACTAAACTAGACATTATAGAAACTAGATCTAAACCATGACTAAACTAGATATTATAGAAACCAGGTCTAAACCATGACTAGATATTATACAAACTAGGTCTAGGCATGGATCCTACTATCTGTCACCTGCGTTGATTCTGCCCGTTAGGTCCGTCTCTCTAGAGAGCTTGCGGATGTTTACCAACAGAGCAGTACATGAGTTGGCCTAAGTGAGTGCTGTTCAGCAGCCAAAACACAACTAGCCACTGGCTGAAGTTTTAAAACAGTCAGAAGCTAGTAGGTGGCTGTGTATTCAAAGACTCCACAAACTGCTGCTGTTTTGCCTATTTTTTTTTTTTGCCGTCTCTGTAAAATGTAGTGGAAAAGGAGCTCGGGAGGCATCATGTTTGTTTTTGTTATTCTTCCTCTGCTCCCGTTGAGGTAAAATCTTTGACTCGTGTCTAGCGGGGTGCTACAGGTTAACCCTACAGGTTGAAAACACATCAAATGGCAGCATAAATGAACCTGACAGAAGTCTTCCATGTAGTTCAAAAAATATTTTTCTCCATATCGCCCACCCCTAAAAGCAGCTTGACTTTGTCCAAACTAGATAAAAAACAGGACTAAACTAGAGATAGCTGACTAAACTCATAGTAAACCAGGACAGAAAATCAGGTCTGAACCAGGGCTTAAATAGGTAGAAGAATAACTAGGTCTAAACAAGGACTAAATGGGGTCAAAACCAGGATAAGTACTTAGCTGAACCCAAAATATATGATCTCATTTTTCTTTATACACATTGTGCACCTAATATGCTTTTGTGGTCAGTACTAAGCCACCCCTTGGTCTAAATCCTTCAGTCCCTGTTTAAGTGTATCAAAAACACTAGGACCATCTGCCCTTTTGAGGAGGTTAATGGATTGAATCGAGATGGTAATTCAGCACCATCTCTAAAACCGAAACAAAGGATAAACAAACAAATAAGAGAAAACGATGATGCACTGTGTAATAGAAGCAAATAAATCAGATCAGAAAGCCTTAAAGGTCTCGGCGAATTACCAGACATTACATTTTCATCTTAATGTCTTTGGGCATTTTATTTTAGAGCCACAATGCCAGGCCATTAGCTTCAGTGATTTTTCCTCAAAGTGCCATTGTTGCGTATTAGGAGTTGGAAATTGAAAGAGCATTTAGCCCGTTGAGTTAATCACATCCTACGATACACATACGCACACAGTGACAGCCTTTATGAGCCCTCACGCTGACAGGACAGATGTTTGCCAGAGACCCCCGCTTTTTACTTAGGAATGTGGCACGCTGTAAAACTCTGCTGCAGACCTTTTCGCAGCTAATCCCCCTTTATCTCAATCCCTGTTTTAGTCCGGGTTTATGCAGATTTATCCTTAACACTTCTATCAGACAACCTTCAATTTCAAATTCAAAATTAATCTCCTGGTTCATATTGGCAGATTACCAACATTTTCTATGGTTTTCTAATACAACTCATCCCAGGCTAATTTACGCCCACTCTGATGTCTCTTTATTTGGCTCTGCCCCCCTAAAATGTTCCCAAGCCTCCCAAATGACGTCGTAATACAGCTGCATCTTATAAACCAGGACTAAACTAGGGCTGTGCAAGAGGACTGAACCTAAACTAGTACTAAAACCTGAGGCCAAAGTCTAAACCAGGACTAAAATAGGAGAAAAGCTGTACACCAGAACTAAATCAGGTCTAAACAAGTGCTAAACTAGGACCACACAAGAGGTAAGTGCAAAGCAGCAACTAGGTCTAAAGCATTGAACCACATGAGCAGGACTAGACTATAACAGCTGGGTGTAAAACAGATCTAAAACAGGACTAAAACAGGACTAAACTGTAACTAAACAAGAACAATACAACAGATATGTGTTAACCAGGTCTAAAACAGGACTAAAACAGGATAAACTATAACTAAACAAGGACTATACAACAGCTGGGTGTAAAACAGATCTAAAACAGATCTAAAACAGGTCTAAAACAGGACTAAACTATAACTAAACAAGAACAATACAACAGATATGTGTTAACCAGGTCTAAAACAGGACTAAACTATAACTAAACAAAGACAATACAACAGCTGGGGGTAAACCAGGTCTAAAACAGGACTAAAACAGGACTAAAACAGGACTAAACTATAACTAAACTAGGACTATACAACAGATGGGTGTAACCAGTACTTTTCTAATAACTCATCTAAATTTACCCCCACACCGATGTCTCTTCATTTCAAACTGATTTATTGTCTTATTATGGACTGTTTTGCATGCGTTGCGAGGACTTGTTTGTGTTCGGCGTTGTGTTTAGAGCACTAAGGACTCAACAGACGATGATTGATGGCTTTAGGGTGGATCCTTGTTCTTCAGGAGCATGCTCCATTCCATTTTGTCTGACAACAGCAATCTCCTGTCAGCGGTCTATCGCTCGCTCATCCTCCTTCTACCCCACTCCAGCACCAAACTTCCCTGTCATCTCGACTCTCTTCTTGGCTTTTTATGAATAGATTAATGTCAGCTGCGCAAGAGGAGGGGGAAATAAAAAGACGATGCATGCATAGAGATAAGATGGGCCCAAGTGTTTACCGTTTTGAGTTACTGTTATTAATACGTTTTGCATTTCAACTGGAGTGCAGTTTTTGGAGTTGCTTGTTGTCTCATAGTTTTGATCTTGTTTTTGTTTTCGCAGCTTGCATCCCAGGGACTTTCAAATCCAAATTCGGATCGGCGTCCTGCGCCTTGTGCCCGGCCAACAGTCGAACCAGTGCCAGAGGCTCCAGCGTTTGTCCGTGCCAAAATGGTTTTTACAGAGCTGACAGTGACCCATCAGAGTCTGCATGCACCAGTAAGTCATCCCATTATTGTTATGCTGTCAGGATTTATCATACGGCTCAAGAAGATTTTATCAGGAGTTTATCATACAGTATACCATACATGTCCACATAACAATAACAGTATTCACCTGTTGCATGTGCATGAGCCGTTGCACATTTTATGACTTAAATGTGCCTGCTTTATACTATACTCTGGGCCTATAAAGTTACTATATTGCTTTTCTCTATCAACCAATCAGAGAAGATGAGCATGACAAAGTGTTTTTACTCAGTTAAGGAGTATCTGCTTTAATACTAAAAAAATACTAAGTCAATCATTTTAGCAAAATTTAGCAGTGAATCTTTAAGGCTAGATTACTTTTAATGGCTCTGTTTTCATAGACTTGTGCTTTGGATTTGACGGCTGCCATCTGCCTTGTCTTGGATTATGTGTCTCTTTGTATTGTCTCCAAAGGTCATGTCTGGACCGGCGTTGTGGTTTCTTTTACAAAGCTACTGCAAGTTAATATTTTATCTTTGAACTCGGTACCATGGCTACACCAGACTAGTTCAGCTGTGCGTCTTGTGCCTGACACTAGTATAAGTCTTGTTCTCAGTATCTGATGGAGAGTGACATGTGCAGCGTTGACCGTGTAAAATCACCCCCCCGGGGCCCACAGTCCTCTCAAGATCCTGGTCACAGGAACACAGTGGACTTTGACACCGGGCGGCCAGCGCGGACAGACAGGGACAAACAACACCTCCGACTAATCTAACAATACTGAAAACTCAAACTCATTTCACATACTCTGGAGATATTGAAATACCACAACTGCTGCATTTTTTATTGGAATGTACCAATAACACTATACATTTGATGGCTTAACGGCCTGCCTATTGGGCAAAGCCTGATTTAATATTATTTCAACTTTGCTTGGCTCTAGTGATAAAACACCCTTTCACTCACACGGTTATTCTCCAATGATAGATGGGACTTTATTTCTGTTTTTGTTTTGTGTTGATTGGCCCAGTAATCAGTTATTGTGCATAAATCATACAAAAAACATCTGCAATTTGACACCTTGACAAGGAGCAGCTTCTACGCCAGAATGTTGCTCTGTCTCCTGCGTAATTAAAAACTATAGCCCTTTAAAATAACATCACATTACCACAGTCTATTTTTTTGACAACCCAGGACTAAACTCCTCACAGCTCGGTGTCTCTGCTTCCACTGGCACACTGCCGGGCCTTTGTGTTGGGAGTGCCGCGGCAACCAGAGAGCCTCAGCCAGTCAATGTCCGGCAGCTTGGGCTCAGCGTGTGTTTTCGACGGGTGTCCAATTAAAGCGGCCTCCATTCTGAACTGTGTCTGCTTAATTAGGAAGGACAGGGCCAGTAGTGTGCTGCTTTGGGCATGAGGCCGCGGACACAGCCCGGAGCACTTGATCCACTGTCACAAGACTTGGGGCCATAGAAGAAGAGCCGCTGTGTTGCGTAACTCTGAAAAGGGGCTACATGATATTAGAAAAAACACGTAATCTGTGATCGCTATGTATTGTATTGACATTGACATATTGTAACTTCAACTAAATTATTGTGAATTTAAGCAGAAATCAAAAACCCTAGATTTACTTCAAAATGGGGGAAAATCTAAACCTAAAGGCAAAACCAGGACAAAAACAGCCCTAAACCAAGACTAAATTGAGGACTGAATCAAGACTAAATTAGGCCCCTTTTAATACATAATAATTTCACACACAGTATTTTTATTGAATTTGGCAATTGCTTTGAATGTACTGTCAGATGCAAGACTATACCAACTGTGTGATCCATTTAGTTTCTTGTGATATGGATATGCATTTGCTGATTTTCCACAAAAAAAACAATAAATTGCCCTTGTAGCCTCTGTTAGAATCTTCATAATTAAGACATTGAACCCGAGCGCGAACAATGTGTTCATTCAGGGGACGGGGCAGTATACAGAACAGATGTATTGGTCCTGTTTTCTGTAACTGTTTATTTATTTATTGCAGTGCGTTCGAAGTTGGGATGTTTCTGTGTCCTTTGCTCTGTTACATTTGTCATTTTGTACATGTAGAGCATTCTGTTGAAGAAAAACAACCACAGAATTCAACACACGAATCCAGGCTTATCACAGTAGTAGAGCAATATGAGGCGCTGGTTTAGTCTTCAGTATCTGTGATAAAAGGTAAAAACCTGTCAAAATAACCCATTTAAATGAAACATTGGGGTGCTGTAGAGAGGCATCCAACATGGATCTGTATGCATACAGATGACCATGTTATTGATGACAGTGTTGGCCCTTATTGCCATTGTGCTGACTTTGTGTTGGTCTTGGAGGTGATCGTTTGTTAAGCTACAATTGGTGTTTTATGGTCAATGTTGCTGCTGTACTATGTTATAGACAATTAAAAAATGGAATGAAATAACATAGGGGCAAAATCACAGAGCGGTTAGTGCCTCCCAGCAAGGAGATTGTGGGTTTGATCCTCGGGTCAGCTGACTACAATCTCTCTGGGTGTCTTGTCGTCCCTGTGTTACCGTGGATTCTCTCCAGGCTCTAAAAATCTGTTTTGTCCCTAGTAAATGCATGTGAGAGTGAATCATTGTCTGTTTGTGTATGTCTCAGTGTCAGCCCTGCAACTAACTGGTAATTGTCCAGGGAGTACCCTGCCTAAGGCCCATAGTTACTGGGATAGGCTCCAGACACCTGTAACCAACAGGAAAAAGCTGTGGAAGATGAATGAATGAAAAAATATGGGTCTATAGGTTCTTCTCAAGCAGACATTGTATGTACTTAGTTTGCTGCAAGATTTTTAACAATACATTAATTGGTATGACTTGAATATCAAATTGACTAATTAAACATGGCATACACGATTTATTTTTCTCCTTCAGGTTATTTTTGGCTGAATGAGGAAAGATATGTGGTAAAATACATTTTCTATGGTAATATTTTTAAACTAACAAAAACCTCAGTGAGTAGCCTATAATATAATGCAGCATGGTAAATTAGCAGAATTTACATGCATAATGAAACATAATACATTTTTAACACAATCACAGTTCAAGACATCTTTGATAATTCATGAAATTGTATATCCAGTTGTGGGTGACTCCTAATTGTGAACGACTGTGAGCGTGAATGGTTGTCTGTCAGACCTATAGATCCTTTCAAAGTTTGTAAACAGAAATTCTAAATTCCAAAATGGAGGCAACTGGAGGCACAACTATAATACATGTTCAATGGAGAAATTAGAATTAGACACAAAATATTGCAAATAAAGATGGTTTTGACAAATGACCACCACTCTGCTACATGTAGGTAATGTCAGAGCCTGACTGTGAATGTACCTCACATGTATGTTTATTTAATGTGCACATTAGCAACAGTTAGCATTTGGCTAGAGGCAAAACTCCTGATTCCTTACAGAATGTTGACGACCACAATAGATTTTTTATTATATGCTCAGAATTATTCCATCCCTGACCAGAAAGAGACCTACTTTTTATTAACTTATTAACGGAACTTTGAACATTCGAAATTATAAACATTTTAAAGGGTCTATTAAGTGGCTGTTGTATAGTGTGTACCCTGCCTAAGGCCCATAGTTGCTGCAATATGATTGAAATATTCAAACTGTAATATGTGCATAAATCATCGAATATTACTTGTGCTTTTTAGCCATCCCCTCTGCTCCCCGTAACGTCATCTCGAGCGTGAATGAGACCTCACTGTCGCTGGAGTGGGAGGAGCCTGAGGACACAGGTGGGCGGAGCGACCTTGTCTATAATGTTGTGTGTAAGAAGTGCCTTCGCGACCGGAGCCCCTGCACTCGCTGTGACGATAATGTGGACATCGCACCTCGCCGCTTGGGCCTGAGGCAAAGGAAGGTGGTTGTGAGAAACCTGCAGGCTCACACTCGGTACAGCTTTGAGGTCCAGGCGGTCAATGGGGTGTCCGGGAAAAACCCCACATCACCCCATTACTCTACGGTCAATATCACCACAAACCAAGCCGGTGAGTACAAGATCTTAAGGTCTAGTACGTAAGTTTACTAAATAATAATAATAATAATAATAATAATAATAATAATAATAATAATAATAATAATAATAATAATAATAATAATAAATGTAATTAGCTTATCACTGGGCTATCTGACCTTGTTCTTTGATGTAAAGTAGATTGTTTGTAGTCTGTATAGGCCAGGGGAGGGGCTAAAGTAAAACTCGACTACTATTGGTCAGAGTGGTATCCAACAAAGTCTGATGATGAAGTCTATTGGAGTTGCACTGAGCTCATTGTAAGAAATTAGACATGATTTTTTAAATTATTATTATGTATGAAGATTATGTATGAAGATTATGTATAGAATGAACTGCTGGGAGTAAACACTGTTGTAGTCTGATTTAAATAAGGCAATTTCCTTGAGCTAAAAAGTGTTTTTTCACTGTATGCAAATGCTAACTGTAACTGCACAGTGGCTGAATGGTTAGCCGTATGCCTCTCAGCGATGAGGTTGTGGGATGTGCCAACAGCATTATGTGTGTCTACAAAGCGAGCTAATTCATAGAGCCGCACCGATCAATAACACTTAACATCTGCATGAAACACACTGGTTAGTGGATAGTGTGTTCAGTCAATGTCAGTCAGACTTTTAATGAACTCTTGTTATCTGCCGACTGTTTTCAGTGAAGGAGGGGCACCAGGGGCAAGGGTATAAAACAGGACCTAACCATAGCTAAACCAGGTGTAAACCAGAACTTAACTATGAGTTTGAATTGGGTCTACAGTAAACTAGGACTAAATAAGGATTTAACCAGGGTAAAACAAGGTCCAAACCAAGTCTAATATAAACATCTAAAAAATCAGCACAAACCAGAGATAAATTGGGACCAAACAAAGTAAATGTATAGTCTAAACCAGGACATAACTGGGGTTATTTCAGGTCTAAACCATAACAAATCCAGGATTAAACCAGGGCTAAGCTAGGTCTAAACCAAGTCAAAACCAGGTCTTAACTCACAATACTGTATCTTATAGCACTAATCCAGCCCTTGGCTTATATCCTAGTGACGTCGGTGAGGCTGACTAAACAAAAACCTCTCACCTGCTCCTCTCCCACTTAGACAGAAAATGTAAATTATACTTTCTACTTCCAGCGTCAGCATTTAGCGCCCTGACAACCAGCCGTTTTACATTACATCCTCGACAATGTCACCTTTCAACAAGTCTGCTTAATATTTGCAGCGTCATCAGTGACTAAACTGCCCCGGCCGACACCTCCTTCCCCCGGTTTCCCTCACTTAACCCACACTTAATCCGCCTTAGTGCAGTTTATGCCATGACAATAACAGTCACAAGAGTCACATTCACAAATCAATGAAGAGCAGAACGGCAAAGGTGACACATCTGAATTTGCCAAGGTGGGGGGAGGTCTGAATAATCATTATCTTACGGGCATGGATTTTTACTACAGAAGACAGATTTAAGGTGCTGTGAAAGTGCTCACCGTTTAACAGGAACTAGCCAGCCTGCAAACTATATGTGATTTCCATTTTGGCTAGTAACACAATTCTCCCTTATAGCCACTTTGACTAGTTTGATTTTAGACATTATTTAGACATATATTGTATATTATTGGACATTTGTGAGCATTGAGTCATAACAATGTAATAAGAGAGTCTACATTACTAAGGAAAGATTTTTTCTTCAGAGTAGGCTTCACCACATCTTCACATGTTTGACGACCTGTGCACAGGTCATTGTAATGTCTAATTTGACAGCACTAATCATACATGTATAGACTTTCTAATAACTGAAATGTGGCTAGTCAAAATATCCAATTCCCAGTAGCTCCTGAACAATAGCTACAAAAATGAATGTTGCTGACGACTCTGAATTACTTAAAATGGCATTGTGTCTTGTGTGCATCCACAGCCCCCTCAGCCGTGCCTACTGTTCATCTGATGCGCTCCACTGCAGACACTCTGAGTCTGTCCTGGCTGCCACCAGAGAAACCCAACGGGGTCATCCTTGATTACGAGATTAAATACCACGAGAGGGTAAGCACTGACTCAACTATTGTGTAGGACAATTATTCATCAGAAAATCAGCTTTTACAGACATTTTAAAAGATGTCAATGTATAATGTGAATATGGAAATGAAGCAAGTGTGGGATTGTGAAAGTCGTTTTTGCATAGACTTAGACACATGTCCTGATAAGGTCACTTTATGTGCACAATGACTAAAAGCCATGAATATTCAAAAGTGCACAAAGAGTCTACACTCTGACTTTTTACTTGCATCTTGATACAAATGTTATCCAGTCAGCTGGATTTTAACTACATAATCATAATCGTAGTTAAACCAAAATCCTAATAAATGTCAATATTGTTACATGTTAGCTAAACTCAATTAGTTGCATGCTCTGTTGAATATACACTGTTGTTTTAGAAAAATAAGCAAAGCATCAATATTAATCCACTTAGGAGTCTGTTGCTGAGTTGAATTTGAAATTTGCTTGAGGCTATTGCGATTGCACTGAGCTCATGCTAAGAAACGAGACATGATTTTCATAAAAGTAGCAGTGAGGAAAAAAAGACTGTGTGACTTAGGCTGCGCTGAAGGATTTTTAACATATTTATGAAGATTACTATTAGTATGCATTAGTGTGGAAATATGTCCTTCAACTATATGGAGTGAACTGGAGGAGTAAACATGGTATCGTAGAGTTGCTGCAATAAATGTGCTGCAATAAATGTATTTTAATGTAAAAGGGTCATGGTAATAGTGATTAGGTCGAGTTTATTTTATGAAATGCAAATGCTAACTGTAATTATGCATATATTCTCTGAAGCCTGCATCTCCTCTCTGTGTTTCTGTGGGATCTTTTCTGTGGGTTGGTGACACTAAATTGTTCATAGGCTAGTGAATAAATAGGATTAATGAATGAATGTGTCTGTGTCAGCTCTGCTACTAACATACCATTGTGCAAGGACCTTCCAAGGGCCTTTATTTGATAAGCTAGCCTTCAGTTAATGAAAGTTAAGAATTAGATCTTCTTGCAGGAATGGTTTTGTGCTAAATGAAGCTAACAGACTAGCCCCTATGATTCCAGGGCCAGGCCATGTCTCACACAGTCACGTCTCAGCACAGCTCGGCCAAAGTGGAGGGTCTTCGTGCGGCGACCCCGTACGTGGTGCAGGTTCGAGCTCGCACCGTCGCCGGTTACGGCCGCTACAGCAACCCCATGGACTTCAGCACCAGCCTTGATAGTAAGCTCTACCTCTCCTCTGCTTTTAAGTCTGCTGTGCTAATGAGGGCTCGGCTTAATAGTTTTTTACTGCTTCCTTAATTAGTAACCATTAGCGAGACAGCCCGGACCACCTCTAATCCCCCCCAGTGTTGTTATTTACTGCTCTAACTCATTTGTGTGTGTCTGTGTGGCGCCTTCAGTTGACCCCCAGAAGTCGGTACAAGACCAGCTGCCACTCATTGTCGGTTCTGCCTCGGCTGGTCTGGTGGTCATCGTTGCGTTGGTGGTTATTGCAATAGTCTGCCTTAAGTAAGTGTAAGCCGCCCCCAACTACATGTTTCATTTTGTTAATTAGACATTGAACAAAGAGGCTCATAAAACTTTAACATGGCTTTCAAAGCGTGCCTCTACGTGATCGTTACATCAAACAAAGAAGAAAAAACACTCGACCTTCTTCCTCTTGCAGTTTTATGTAATGGTCAAGTTAGAACTGTAGATTTCAGACTGTGGAGAGGCTGAAGCGGACAGAATTTCAACTCCAATAGTTTCACATATTTACACAAGTAGAAGTATTCATTCATTCATTATAACTACCCTTAGTTGTGCAATAGTTAAATGAATAATTACATTAAATTAAAAGTAAAGGTAACTTAATAAACCTAACAAATTTTTCTATCCAGCTCTGATCTCTGTGTAGGTCAGGCCTGATGATCTGAATGTGACTTTGTTTACGTGTTTACAGGAAGCAGAGGAGCGGCTCAGAGCTGGAGTACACGGAAAAACTGCAACAGTATAGTAAGTCTGTGTTTTACTTGGGAACCGTCTCATCCGTGGTATTTCAGTCATGCCAGTACAGTTAGCTGCGTGATCAAATCAATTATCGGATCATCTGATGGAGGCAGGAATCACTGTCTGTCTTTGCTCACAGACAGATCATATGATGCACGATGTAACATAACATTGTATAGGCCTACCCGCTTTTAATCATGAAATGAGAATATATTAAATACAGCTGTTTAGAAATGTATACATACAAAAATACTCATTGCATGTTAATAGTGTAAGTGAATCAATTTTTGCATTTTACCTTGCAAGCTAAATTTGAATCTCATAATCTAAGACACTCCCAGAGACCATCTGTTAAACTGCACCAATTCAACCGTTAGTGTCTCTTTGCAGAGTTTCCAGGTTAATAAGCTACTGCTAATGAGTTTTGAACATTTTGGTTAATAGAAAATACACTTCTGTAATAACAGGAGTTGCTAAGCTCACATTTCCTCTCCTTCCTCCCTCAGTTTCTCCAGGAGTCAAAGTCTACATCGACCCTTTTACTTACGAGGACCCCAACGACGCTGTGCATGAGTTCGCCAAAGAAATAGACATCTCTTGTGTGAAAATTGAGGAAGTCATCGGTGCAGGTAAAGAGCTCTGTAGTCCTGGTCCCCACTTTTATTAAACATTTATCTGGACCTAAGTGCTCCATAAAGCTTTGAGGTCAGCTGCTGTATAATGTCCTTCTCTTTGAGATTTAGCATTCAGTGTGTTGCATGTGAGCTGCTGGTGCCAGGGATTGAAAGAAAGTCTCTTCTTCCTCCTCAAGTCTGTTTTCTATTATTATAGGCTGCATGTTTGTGTGTCCTAACTTCACCTTTAATTGACAGTCTACTCCTGCTTGCTCAACTCTCCTCCCCTCTGCTCTATTCTACTTCTACTGTCCTATAAAGGCACCAAATGCAAAACACCCAAGTTCCTGGTCCGCCCTCTATCGCCCTCCACTGCCCCCAGGTTGCACCGCGCTCGATCGATAGTGGCCACTCCCTCCCTTCCTAACATTTTTAACCCTTGACCTTTTTGTTAGTGCACCTCTTTTATTACCCTAGAAGACTCCATTCCTTACACCCTTGTTTTCGATCAGTATGATTCCCTACACATTTCCCAACACCTGCTCACTCAAATCCCTATCCCGGTCACCCTCACCCCTTCTCCCCATCCACCCCTTCCTCGTTCTTGTGACGTTTTAGGTGAGTTCGGAGAGGTGTGCCGTGGACGACTCAAGCAGGCGGGTCGCAGGGAAATGGTTGTGGCGATAAAAACACTAAAAGCCGGCTATACTGAGCGCCAGAGGAGGGACTTCCTGGCCGAGGCGTCCATCATGGGACAATTCGACCATCCCAACGTCATTCGTCTGGAGGGTGTCTTGACTCGGAGCTGTCCAGTCCTGATAATCACCGAATTCATGGAAAACGGCGCTCTCGATTCCTTCCTTCGGGTAAGTCGCCCAATAAAAGTGTGCCACAAAAACACACACACTGACAGAGATGATTATACTTTTCTATTGGTATCAAAGACGCAGGCTCAAACACAGTCACTGGCGACACCTCTGGGTTATCGAGATGTTTTACCCTGTGTAAAATGCCTGAGGCATTCGCTTGCCGAGTGATAGAGATTAAATGTGCAATATGACGCCTGGAGACAAGGCATAGTGTCTCAGCTTGACGTGACTGACTGATGCTGACAGCTTTAGCATTGTACAAACTCCTGGTGGAGAAATGTCACACACCAAAAACCTATGGATACAACCAGGGCTTCACTTTGACATTAGACAATGTGACAAATGCTGGGAGATAATTTTGGCTTGAAATATATTTGCTTGCTCAGTTTTTTTTTTTATACAAACAAATTCTAGGCCTGACTTTGTTGTGCAAGGTCTAAATATTTTTCTGTGCAGCTCTCAATGGTTTTTGGTGGCCTAACAATTTTTATTTTATATAATAATCAGATATGAAGTAATTTTCTGTCTGAATGAAGTTTTTGTGAAGAGAACATATTAACATTAAACTACACATGAGAAAATTGTGGCTAGTGAAATAGAAATGATAGATGGCTTGTAACCACAGTGGCCTGTATACAGTTATACGTACATCCTAGGGATGCACTGATATATGGACCCAACTAAAACATGTTAACAGAATATCGGTATCAGAATCAGTATTGGCCAAATTGGTAATTAAAATATTGGCATCGGTATCGGCCAAGAAATATCATATCGGTGCATGCCTAGTTTCAACCCCTGAATACAAGCTTCAAAAGTACATCTCATAGATCAGAGTTTTAGAGCCAGGCACCTGCACCATCACACTGCATTGTGGCTGAGAAATGAGGTGTCACGCTGCGCATTTCCAGCTGCGTGGGGGCCATTTTATGTCATTTACATTCAATAAAATACGTTTTCCTGCATGACCGCGCTGAAGAAGTCTACTTACTGGAGCTATTAGAGTGGTTACGGTTACTTAATGCCAGTGCTGAATCGATGATATGCTGCAGCTTTTAAAAGGCCGTTTATTCTCCTGATGAGACCACGCTGTTTTTACTGTTCGTCAGAAAGTTTGGTATTGACACTTCAATCAATGCTCATACTAAGGTGGATATTGAAATTTCAGCTGCATATGCCTTTAAGAGTTATTCTCTATTCTCAAGTACATCACATTGTATCCAAACTACAGCACCTACTTACACTAGCGTATTAAAAAACAAACAAAAACTGCAGCTAAAGGCAAGGTTCTGTCTTATTTATTATATCAGTGTTAGAAGCTTTGTTAAACAGAAAACAGAAAATGTTATAAATATATTGTTATTGGGAAAACATATAGAGATCCAACACAAATGTATGCCACAGTGTTGCTGAACAATCTGAGGGAGACGTCATTTTGATATATATATATATATATATATATATATATATATATATCACAATTTTATTCAAAACATCTCACTTCCCATTTAAAACCTGCACAATTTGTGACAGTAATCGTATCAATGCTCTTGTTAGTATTGATTGTCAAATGTGATCCTTGCTGTTTTTTGCTTGTTGCTGGTAAAAAAATAAAATAATAATATTCTTGCACATCTTACGGTCCAGCCATTGCTTCATCTTCCTTCTCTCTCACTCCACTCGGTTGTCACTCGTCGTACAAATAGCAAAAGTAAAGTCACCCCCGCTCTGTCCGGGCCCTGTGGCTCAGAGAAACTGGGAGCTATAGCCTAATGAGGAGCGTAATAGTAGAGTTAAACTGGCTGCATGTACGTACACACTGCCCATGTGTGTCAGGCACATGAAAGCTCTCAAAAGAGCACCAGCAACGCCCTAGAGACACACAAAATACACAACCACATGGGAAAATCATGCACATAAAACACACAACAGACACACAAAAACACAGACCTCCACACGCAGCACCGCTTTGAAGGGCTGCTATGAATCACGCCTGTTTATACATCTATCCATCCTAGCTTGTTTGGCCGACAGTCGCCAAAGAACAAAGCCCGCTGTTTATGGGTTAGTAATTGTAAAGTCAGGGTTTCATTATCTGTAAATTTTACTGTTTAAAATTCAGGTCATGGAGAAAATAGGTTGAGGAGACGTTTTCATATTTTAATCATTTATTGACAAACAATTGATTGGCTTCATTCCCGAGCATCACATTTCATAAGCAGTAATAAACCTGGGAGTGCTGATTTCCCCAGTCTATCCGCAACACAGACATGCAGACCACAGACATACAGACCACAGACACACAGACCACAGACACACAGACCACAGACATACAGACCACAGACATACAGACCACAGACATACAGACCACAGACACACAGACCACAGACATACAGACCACAGACATACAGACCACAGACAAACAGACCACAGACACACAGACCACAGACATACAGACCACAGACACACAGACCACAGACATACAGACAACAGACATACAGACCACAGACATGCATACCACAGACGCACGCTTGTCTCATGTGGAGGATTGTAAATGAAATCCTGAAAGCTGTAATCTCACATTTGTTTCATGCACCGTGAAAAGAAATATCTAGATTAGTTCAAATTACTTCAGCTCAGAATATTAATCTTGATTTGAGTTGCCAACAAATCAAAGTGCAAATCTGCCAACCATGCAAAGTGGTGTTGCCGGACATTTTGTGACCCTTTTAGAGGAACTAGGAATGACTTGAATTCAGCATATTCATCTTGATCATCTTGAGTCACTTTGACAGGTTTAGGTATTTTCTGACTGGCTTTAAATGTTGCGATCTGCCAGTGAAATAATTACACTTTTGACAAGTGAATAAATCAAAACCAATTCAAATCAAGATCAACTAATCTAGATATTTCTTTTTTGCAGTGTGGTTTCCAAAATGTTCACATAAAAGGCCAAATACTGCAGATCCAGGAATTTCAGATGGAAAAATCCGTTCTAATTCATTTGACGGGCCTAGTTTGCTTTCATGTTTCACCACCCAAAAATGCAAACAAAGCTTTTTGCCTGAAAGACTTCATGTTAACAACCGTGAGTCTGTCGTTCAGAATGAGAAACGAGCTGCCTGTGGATCACTGCTCAATGTTGTGTTTGTGTCAATGCTGGATATAGAGTCGTAATGGTTTTAGTGCCACGTTGGAGTGTCTAATTAATGAGCTAATTGGAAAGCATCCGTGAAAAGGTCAGCTGCCAGTGAGCGTCTGCAGCGGTCGTGAAGCACTTTGACAGATGTCGTGTTTATGTCGGCTCAGTGACTGATGGCCTGTCATTGGTCCTTTCTTCTCTCTTATCTCTCATAACACCGGCTAATGTCCCCATTTCTCTATATCTCGCCACTGCTCCTAGGGCTGTGCAATATGGCGAAAAAATATTGACAATCTACTAATCAAGGAAGATTGTTGAATAGTGCTACAGTGCATTCATTATGATAAACATTGGATTGGATGCACATTGATTTTGTTTTATGAAGACACTGATAGTCAACAAAAATTGTAATTTTGCTCTTGGCATAATGAAATTGTGATATTACATTTTGACCATATCGCCCACCCCTCTGTCTGCCACACTAAACTGCTCTTTACCGCCCTCTGTACAGCTTAATGACGGCCGCTTCACCATGACACAGCTGGTCGGGATGCTCCGTGGTATCGCTGCAGGGATGAAGTACCTCTCAGACATGAACTATGTGCACCGTGACCTCGCCGCACGCAACATCCTGGTCAACAGCAACTTGGTGTGCAAGGTGTCCGACTTCGGGCTGTCACGCTTCCTGGATGACACCTCTGCGGATCCCACTTATACAAGCTCCCTGGTGAGTATACAGGGTGGCCACATGTCCCACTTTGTGTACCTTTTAAATATTGATCGGCACAAACGTAATTATTTTTTCTCCATGTTCATAAATCTGTATAGTTAATGTCCGATTAGAAACTGACTAAAGCAAGCAACAAACTATACTCCTGAAACTGGCAAATTTAGACATGCAAAATAACAATATTGATTTATTTAATTAATATTCCTCCCTGTGTTAGCATGGGTTCTCTCCAGGTATTTCCTCCCACTGCCCAAAGACACACATGTGTCAGGGAAAAATTGGTCAATCTAAAATAAATTGCCCCTAGTGAATGAATGAATGTGCGAGTGAATGGTTGTCTGTCTGTGTAAGTGTCAGTATGTCTCACTGTGAGCCCTGCTTGGCCATTGTCCAAGGTGTACCCTGCCTAAAGCCCATAGTTACTTTGTCCAGCTTTTGGTACATTATGATATTGTCACCATATGTTTATACTTTAGTTAGCTCCTGGATTGCATTGCTCAACCACGTGTTGGGCAAGGGCTGGTTCACACCCTCTTAGACCTGGACTATACATCTTCTATATGCCATAACACATATAACACATAAGTATACCTTTGTCATGACATGGTGTAACAGTGGACTGTGTCACTGTCCTTGTTGAGTTTGAGAATAATTCTTATTATATTAACCATGTAAATCTGTCTGATTTCATAATGAAAAAAGATCTTTTGAATGTGGAAAGCCCCTCAAGGCAAATTTCAGCCATATAGCATAGCTATTGCATTACTGTCGTGATCTTTTTTGAGTATTGAATCTAGCTCTTCACTTGTTTGTTCGGTGTGTTTAATTGAGCTTGTTAATTCGATCCCCTCCACTTGTTTTACACATACTTATGGATATGTGTGGGACTGCTCTTGTGTGCCAATATTTGCCTTAGCACATAGGCGCGCCTGTGAAATCTGCATTAGCTTCTGCATGCACTCTTCTCTCTTTTCTTATTGCAAACAACAGCTATTAATAGGTAATATGACAATAGTTTGATAATATGGCAATAGTGTGGTAATAATATGGTAATAATGTGGTAATAGTGTGGTAATAATATGGTAATAGTGTGGTGGTAATATGGTAATAGTGTGGTAATAATATGGCAATAGTGTGGTAATAATATGGTAATAGTGTGGTAATAATATGATCATAATATGGTAATAGCGTGGTAAGCATATGGTAATCATATGTTAATAGTATGGTAATAATATGGTAATTGTGCGGTAATATGATAATAGTGTGGTAATAATATGGTAATACTATGGTAATATGTACCTTTTGAATTGATGTATATTAGTTTGAACAATTATTTCTTCTTCCTGTCTCACGCCTCTGTATATTTTTGACTACAGGGAGGGAAGATCCCGATTCGGTGGACAGCTCCAGAGGCCATCGCGTTCAGGAAGTTCACCTCAGCCAGTGACGTGTGGAGCTACGGCATCGTCATGTGGGAGGTGGTGTCCTATGGAGAGCGGCCGTACTGGGACATGAGCAACCAGGATGTGAGTCTCCAGACATGTATACTTAGACATTAGAAACAGTGGGAGTTGTATGTCTATATTTAGGCTTGAGAGTTGAGGTCTGAGAGTTTAAATATTTGATTTCCAGCAATTGATCTAATCAAGTTTAAAAGGTCTGAACCAGGACTAATTTAGGTCTAAACAAGGAAAACTAGAACTACAATGAACTAGGTCTAAACAAGGTCTAATCTACTACACCAGGACTAATTCAGGTCTAAACCAGGACTAAACCAAACTAAAACAGGACTAAACTAGAATTACATGAAACCAGGTCTAATCTAGGTCTGAACCATGTCTAATCTACGTAGAACTAAACCAGGACTAATTAGGGTCAAAACCAAGACTAAACTAGGACTTCAACAAACCAGGCTTATATCAGGTCTAATCCAGGTCTACAAATATAGGTAAAATGATTGCGTTACATTCTCTGTTACCCTGAAGAACTCTTTTTGGACCTCAGATTTTCTCCTTCTGCGTATGTCTCTGGCTCCATAGTGTTTATCTTCTTGCTGCAGATGCTGGCCTGTATTCTAGTGTCCTTCACAAATCCATACTGCTAAATCTTTTCTCATGTGCTGTTTTATGGCCACTGTTACCTGTAGTCTCTATCTACAGTAGACAGACATTGCTTTAGCCTGGTTGTGGAATAGAAAAGGAAATCTCATGGTTTCTCCTTCTTGAACAATACTGAAGCACTGCTATTCTCTAAGGAGTATCTGCTTTTTATTGTGCTTTCAAAAGACAGTTGTAACGCTCATAGCAATAAAGTGAAAAGCAGCTTGAATGAGAAAATCCCAGTAACGTATGTATAACTTTCATAACAAAACCCACATGCAGTAATGAAAGCATCAAAGTCGGAGCCTGGTGTTGTTCCCAATAGCCTGTGTGGCACAGGAATCGCTCAATAAGCAACAGAGTCAACAAATACCAGATATAAACAGAGGTGCTCAATGAAAACAGGCCGCACATAACAATCAAAGGACAAGCAGCAGGAGAAAGTGTGGAGGATCTTTATTCTTCCCAAACGGTACCAGAGCATTGTTGTGGGGAAGTAAACCCACACAGCCTATGGAAGGAACTGCAGTCGCCAAGCTTAACTCAATCAGTGGACGCTTTTGTCCTGAACTTGTTTTTTTCATCGCTCACTTTCAGATTGACAGCTTTGAGGACACTTTGAAACAGTGTTTGCATATTTCTATAAATATGCACAAAAGATTTTCGGATTAGTTGACAGCACTGATAAGCAGCTGAATACATCAGGACATAATACGCCACGAATTGACGTTTTCTATTCAATAAACAATAGACTTTCCACAAAAATCATCAATCATTTTTATTATGTCTTCATCATAATATGTTAAATGTATTGTTTCTCAGGTAATGACAGCAGTGGAGCAGGACTACCGGCTGCCTCCGCCCATGGACTGTCCCATGGTGCTACACCAGCTCATGTTGGAGTGTTGGATGAAGGAGAGGAACCTGAGGCCTAAGTTCTCACGTATCGTCAATACATTAGACAAACTGCTTCGTAACGCAGCCAGCCTCAAAGTGGTGACCAGCACCTACTCAGGGTGAGTTAGAAACACATTTGACACTAGTTTGTAGTGAGTGATTATATTATATATTATATGATCTTTATACTGGTGCCAGTATGTTTTACATCATAGGTGACATTAAATGCAGTCAGCTTCTAAAAACCAAACCACATCTAGAATAAACTTCTTCATTGTGGTCGTGTTGATTGTATTGTATGCTGCGCTTTTCCATACAAAGCATTAATGGTTTCACTGGCTACAGTAGTTCAGACAGAAAAAAGGGTGATGCAATTTGCTGTCGTTGACCTGGTGTGAAATTGGCCTGTGTCGTCTGTGAAGGCTGTGGCGTATGAGGGATGGAGATGAGTGAGGCTGAGCCTCTGGGCACTTGAAATAACATGTCATAGTGAAAAAATTATGGCACGCCTAAAAAGAGCCACAAAAAGGTGTGTGCTGTTGGAATTTGTGTGAATGTGTGAGCTGAAGAGTTTGGCTCTGAGACAGACCCTCTCAATGAGGCTTCCTTTGGAAATGTACACCAGACACATACCTCTTCATGTGATGTTGCTCAGGTTTGCATTAATCACATGTTTTCTGATATGTTAGCCTCCTGTTGCATGAATTATGTATTTAATCATTTTTTTTATATTAAAATCAAGCAAGACAACAGCTTTTTGAGTTATTACGTATACGGTACGTATATATTTCATTCGCTTGGAACAGTGTTGACTAGTTCACAACTAAATGGTGTATGCTTGTCCTGGTATAAGCATGACTAAATTCCTGCACACATGGGTGCTTGGTGCCAGTTCTCTGACTCACAGTTCTCCTTTAAGTTGAGCCCAAGGGCAGTTCCAGTGCCAGGCTGTGGGCTCAGTGAAGCTAATTGTGTGTGGAAATGTAATGGCTGACCTGGGTTTAATTCACCCACACTCGGCTGATGCTGAATGTAGTGATAGGACAGACAGCAGTCAGTGCTGCTGATGTGGAAAAGCAGGAGGTGATGGAGTGAGAGTAATAAGGGAGACTGAGGAGCAGCTAAAAGAGAGGAATGTGTTTAATTAGGTTGCTAATGAGCTTTTTAATGCATGGAGGGAGGGCTATCGCACAGCCCTGTGTTTGGATTCAGCGCGTGTGTGCATGTTCTGCTGCATGTCGGTGAGTGCAGATGACATGCCAATGATTAATTTATGGGCTCATCTATATGCAACAGTGTGAGATAGACAGAGGCAGAGCAGGGAGGGCCAGTGTGTTGTCAGAGCATGATTTAGGAGCCTCTTTAGTGTTTGTGGAGCTTCTGAGGCGGAGAAGGCATCTCCAGCTCCTCACCTGCTATTGGCTGCTCACTGATGCTGGGGCCGATAACAGAGGAGAGTGAGGATATGAAAAGCAGCACTATCTGTAAAGTATCTTCAGCCACAAGAGCCTTAAAAACAAGGACACTGCCTTCGAACAAAGGACACAGAGAGCACTCGTGATGATAAATGAGAACATGTTGAAGTTTTATTAAAAGCTCTGATGGATAGATATGACTTTGAAGGAAACCGATGAGCCCCCAAGACCATATTGTGTTGATAACATCACAGTAAATGTAATACTTAAGAACATGTTTTGTTGTGATATTTTAGATTCATTTTTTCTTACATGCATTTGTGTTGACAGGGACCTGTTGCGGCTCGGGGGAACGCTGCCAGGACACAACAGGAAGAGTCCGGACAACAGCCAGGAAATAGTTCGGCAACAGATGAGCCAAACTCTGCCCATCCGAGTGTGAACCGCTTCAAAACAAACAAGACGAGAGGACTCCCCAGTGAATAGAAACTACCTAGAAACTCTGACACGAAGAGCCTGATGTAAAATATAAGAAGAAAATGAAACGCAGACCACAGCTACAAAGAGAAAGGACAACTGTGGATATTTCTGTCTGTGATAAAAGGAACTTCCCATTGCAATGTGTGTGTTCATTACTTGACAACTGTGGATTTGTGACGATCAACATTAAAAGCCAAACTTCCTTTTGCCCCTCTCAGGTTGTGTTTGCATGTCTGCATGTGTTTTCAGCTGGTTGGAGTCAGTCCTTCCATTTTGACTGACCTGGGAAGAACTTGCACACGTTACAATTCCATATCTACAACAGTGCCAAGATGAAGCAAATGTTTGCTCAGTACAAGACTGTATTCAAGACTTTTATTCCAATCAACTTTTTTTACCCGATCTACAATGATTTCTCTTTGTTTGTTTCTTTAACTTTAATCCGCTTCCTCTGAAATGCTGTCTTCCACCTGTGCTGGGAGATGGATCTGTAATAAATGTGTACAAAGCATCCAAGTCTTCACACTGTCTCTGTCAAAGAGATGCTACTGACACTGTGCAGGACACAATGTGTGCATGCCAAAGTGAACAAGTCTTCTTCACGAGAAAAACTAATGATAATACTTCAACAGTTGCTTTGGTGTCATTGCTGAATGGACCTAAAAGTCCGAGTTTTTATCTTATTTGATTCACATATGCGCATTGTTCTGAATGCTAAGTTATTATCTATTATTGCAAAAATGTGTTATGTGTTTTTTTACTATAAGTACTGGGATTTTTTATTATGATGATGATGATGAGGCTTGTTTTTTCACATACAGTATTAACCAGACAGACAGTTGATTTTTGCGTGAACAGAATAAAAAAGACTTTGCAATGGGATTTCCTAGGAGCCCGTGATAGTGCTGTATTGTATATATTAAATTGGTGAATGTGTTGCAGATTAGCAGGTAATAAAAAGGTCACTCGATGAAAGCTTAGCGACCTTAACATTGACCTGACCTATAAAACATCTGTACTACAAATCACATTGCATTGGTCTATTCCTTCCAACGTGTATTTCTTTGGCTCGCCAGCTGTCAGCGCAGTTCTTACCTAAAATACTGCCTGTATATAAGTCTATTAGACCAATCTGCTCAGCATTAACTACTATCTGACCTGACTGTGGCCTCATGACATGTTTGTATGCCTGTCCGTTTAATGTAGACTACAAACACATGGACACAGTTATGGGTCGATAATATATCTGAAACTATATGTCACAATGAGATGAAGAAGTGTGTGTCTGTTATAGGGCAGACTTTTTCTGTGCAATTAAAGGTGTATTAGATTGTACAAAAAAACGCAGTGAAAAAAACAAAAATAACCATTTCTGTTCAGTATTTTTACGATGATCATATGCAAATAAATTATTAAACATATCTCTGGTATTCACTTTGATTTTCTTCTTGGCTGAGTTCACCCGGGCTGAAGTTCCCTAGGTCTCGTCGGATAAAAAAGCGGGAGTGTGTTTTACCTCCTCAGTCAGAATATCACAGCAGCTTTCGGACGGACTCATTAGGGCTTTTTTGTGTTTTTTTTTATCAGATTTATCAAAGCCCAGCTCCCCAATTAGTGAGACCACACGACTGTTCGGGGGGATTTCTGTGGCCGTAGTTTGGATAGGCTTCAAGGAGGCAAAGTTAATCTGGCGTCCCACCAAATGTCACTTGTTTGGCTTAAACCCTTCAGCCCAGCGGGACAAACCGGGTCGCTCTTCAAACCAGCACACATGAGTGAGACTGGCACACTGTTTTTATTGGCCTAGTGGCAGCTCATGTATCAAGGGGGCTGGGAAGCGTTCACACTTAACTGTTTTTGACTGGATGCTCAGACAGCCGCGCCATCGTGCACCAAAGAGATCCGCTACATGTTCCCCCTAATCTCATCTGCTGCTCCCTGACGATAGATACACTCCAAAACACAAAGGGGGGGAGAGGCGTTCAAGTGTGCACAGCGTGTCTGCACATTGTGTGGCTTCACGACATAACCTTCAAAATGAATGTGTCAGAACATGGAGATGGTTAGCAGGAGCAGAGCTGTTTCTTGGAGCAGATCAGGAGAGAGATGAAAATACATGTGTGTACAGTGAACTGAGTATTGTGTAGTAAATACCTGAAGAATAGGCCTTATATGTTGTAGTTTACCTCTCATGCAGCTCTGCCACTCACCATTTCAAAGTTGGTAAACAGAAGGTTCTAAATTCCGGAATGGAGGAAAGACCGTAATACATGTTCAATGGAGAAATTAGAATTCCCTACAAAATATTACAAATTAACAAATGTCATCCACTCTGCCTCATGTAGGTGATGTCAGAGCCTGGGTAGGAAACATTAGTGAAAGTTCCTCACATTGTATGTTTATTTAATGTACACATTAGTAACAGTTAGACTTTTGGCTGGAGGCAAAATTCCTGATTTTTAGGTTTTACTACTAACTATGTCCTTACAAAAATGTTGATGACAACAATAGTTTTGTTCATTTTATGATCAGAATTATTCTATCCCTCATCACAAAAACTACATTTATGTAAAGTTAACTCACTTTTTCTACAGTTGCCCCCATTCTGGAACTTTGAACATTCCAAATGGGTCTATAGAAAGAATATACTCCCATAGGCTGTTACAGAAGTGGCCAGAATTGTCCAATGACAAAAAGCAATCCCAATTAATTGATAAAGATCAAGTAAAATACTGACGAAATCACACATCACTTCTGTGATTTAACAGAAAAGAAAACTAACCTGAACAAAAATGATGATATTCCTTGAAATAACTGTAAATAGTTTAAACTAAAGTGTTTGACGACAAGATTATCTCCAACTATTAATATTTGGTTCACACTGTAACTTTTCTGTTTCTTTAATGGAAGGGTACCACATTATTTGCTTTTAGATACATTTTATTGAGACAGATGAGTGGAGGTATTCATTTTATTGAGAAATGTTTAATCTAATGATAATAATATGGTACCTCTTGTCAAAGAGTCAAGGAGATTGTGGCATTCACTTGTATAATGTATTTGAATAATGTGACCTTGCAAATCTATATACAATCTATAATCATGCAGAGTTCCTTTTAGATTCACAGCAGCAGTGCGATGAAGCAGACTTAAATCAGGGTAAAACTGCAGCATGTGTTTGCCTGGTACTTTCGTCTAAGATCTGACACAATGTCAAAAGTCAGATTTTACATCCTGTTTACCATTAAACACTTGAAGCGATTCCAGCAAACCACCCGGCCGCTCTGGCTTCAGCTCACTGCTCACGAGAGCATTTACTGCACAGAGGGCTGTAAGATTTTTAGTGAGAATGATGCAAAATGGCAGCAAACCTAAAGGAAGAGATCTCATTATCGTATTACAGACCATTAAGTGATGAGAAATCAGCTGCGACAGTTGCTCACAGATTTTAATGAGGGTTGGTGGTGAAAACCGAGGATGTGATGACATACACAGACTGTATTTCAGGGCGACTGTTCGATGACTAGGCTCTTACAGTAGATACAAATCCTCACATCAGCATCATGATTACTGGAGATTAACAGCAGCTCCCTGATACTGCGTGTACATAATCACGTGGACTCAGGCCAAAGCAGGACCGGACAAACAGACATATTACATTATTATCAGCACATACAGACAGACACAGACTCATCTGAGATCTGGAGGATTGGCAGTGATTAGTCCGAAGCTTGTACCTCCTCAGAATACACCACTCCGAGCCTTCATCTGCCATCCTGTCCAAAGTAAGTTTAATGCCTCCAATTCCAGGGGTCTGCAGCAGCAGATCTGGGCAGGAGACTTTGCTACGCACCAGGGCCTTTTAACAGAGTAGAGATTTGCTGTTCACGCTGCTGCAACGCCTCATCAATGGAAAACTACCCTCTTTATGTCAAAGCGCATGCAGCGCTAAGCCAAAACTGTGAGGACAGACATAGAAATATCAGCCTCCTAACAGCTCAGGGTGGAGGAATTTCTGCATCTCTGCTTTGCAAGCACAAACTGAAATCAAAGTCTTTTCAGCAGTAATTTCTTGTTAAACGAAACTCGTTTAATTGAATATTCTGGCAAACTGTAGCAGAGTGTGAACGGAGTTACCAGTGCATACAAGATAGCAGTGGGAGAGCTAAAAACCAGCATGTGAAGTAGTAAGCTACTAAATATGTATGAGCTGTGTCAAAAACGGACTTGTGGCTCATGTAGCCATCATTTTAATATCCTCTCATACATGTCTTTACTTAAGTGGCTTGTGTTTTTGTTCTTAGCTGTAGGTTCTATCTTTTAGCTCGCTTCAGTCGGTTCCGGAGACTCTCACTCATTAAGTTTCTCTTTTGAATTTTCATTTACTTTTGACTTTTCATCAAAAACTCAAATTCTCAGAGGTGCATGACTTTCAGTTTCATTCTGATGTCATGTGGTGCAACTGAGAGACCTACAGAGGGTTAATCCTTGGATCTCTTTGGGGGGCCCACGCAGCATAAAACATTGACTGCTGCAGCACTTATACTTTATTACTTCATTATTAAAATATATTTAAGTTAGTCCCATTTGGGCCATACTTTTCTTCACTGATACTATTCAAAGTTAAGTCTGCATAAAAGACTTTTGTAACAATATTGTTGTCTGATAAAATAATACATTACTCAAATACTATATGATAAATGCAACAGCTATTACTGGTTTCTTTATTGAATAGTGATTAACTGATAATTAGACTTCAGAAGTATGCATCATTATGAAGCATTTAGTTTCCCCTTAAATGCTCTGAATTTCATTGCCCCAGACACATTGCCTGTGGTGAATGTCTAACTAATGCCTCTGTAAGTGAACCAGTCCCTTGTATCTGTAGGGGCCGTGATTAGCATGACAGTGCACTCTGCGCTCCCACACTTCCTCCTCTCTCACTCACTCACTCTGAGGCAGTGGCTGGATCAGTGCAGTGTGTAATCCATCAAATGGCCTCTGAATCCTGTGGCCATTGATTAACGGGTGTCAGTCGCCTGTTGGGCCTGGAGCAGCATCTTGTGAAAAAGAAAAGTGGCTGTTTGCTCCCAACCGCCACTGCCCTCCCCCGTCCGCCCCCCTCCCCCTGCCAGGCTGCTCCCAGGGGCGCAACCACCCAGTCTGTGGATAACCAGGCAGCGAATGAGGTCAGAGGATGAGCGGTTCAGGACATGAAGATCCAAGATGAACCAGTGCCAGTGTCTCTAAACTGCGTTGTGATTGGTGTCTGCTAATCTTGATTTAGACAATGACATGTTTGTGTGTATGTAGCGCTTATCCATGTGTTGTCATGTTGCCATGTTGGTGACAAATAAGGAAACACTGTGACATTGTGTATTGTGCACTGTAAAATGAAAGGCCACATGTGCCTGTCTGGGTGTGTTTCAAAGCCGGGCTTGAAAAGATGGGGCCAGCAGAGATCATTAGCATGCATGTGAATGGGGTAGCTTCGAAAAGGACAGATTATGCATTTGTATGAGATAGAGGGTTTAGGTCCCTTAGCCTGGTTTGAATCACAAATCCCCACCAGGGAGGGGATAGAGAGGCGCAGGAAGAGACTTTAGGCTTTTGAGCAAACCTCGTGGGGATGAGGGTGAATGTGGCTCCTCAAAGCAGATGTCCCGAACTGGCAGAGAAAAGAAAAGAGAAGGGATTGAGGGGTCCGATCAGTGGAGCATCAGGGCGGGTTGTGTACAGCAGCACTGCCAGTCAAACTTTTTGAAGAGGGTTGTCTTTTTTGTATGACCTGTGGGGCGTGTTAGCTACAAGCTTGAGAGTGAGAGGCTTGAGCGGCCAGCTGGCTCCCACACGGGACTCCTTTACATGTGGACCAGGGGTAGTTAATCTACACAGTGTTTTTCTTGGCTCTAGCACCCCTAACATGTTATAGTATGAACCAGGTCTAAACCAGGACTAAACCATAAGGACTAAACCAGGGTTAAAGTAGGGGTGTGCGATCTGACCATAAAAGATCGTCTCAGGGTATAAAGTTATGATGATCTGCTAATCTGGGAAGATTGATGAATCTAGGAATTCATATAGTCTCTGCTATTCAATGTCACTTTTACGGTAACAATGCCAGTGTTAATATTAATAAAGAATATAACAGTATTCAGTATTATTATAAACATAGTATTGAATGTATAAAATAGTGAAGGCAATGATATATGGTGGTTTAAAACTAAAATGATCCATGCATTTATGCTGCTCGGAACGAAGACACCGCTTGGTCTTAACTCAGGCCAGCTGCTCTCTGGGACTCCCCTCCACATTTGGATGCCTTTTTACTGTTAGTTGGAAAAGACGAGGAGTGACTTGAACTTATGGAGAGATGTGCGTGTTTTGTTCACCGTCTCATGCCGTTACAAGGGTCAACATCGCAGACCGTGACGCTGATATGTGCCACGCGGCTTTGTGATTAAATGTGAAGAGGCAGCTCGACTGAAATGCACAAACACACGCGCACTTGCACGCGGGCAGATCCTTAACGCCCGGAACTACCTGTATATTCAAAATAAATGGCCTGCCAAGCTTTTGATGGGTTGGCTAGAAAATCCCAAATGCTTATACTGCCTTGGCTGCTTTCAAGTAATCATCCCCATGGTAACACCTGACACCAGCTATTCATCAAGGCGCCCATATAAACCCAGTATATTCACAACAACTCAACTTTTTTTTTCTGCCCTCAAAGCCGATACTGACAAATAGCCACAAAAAACATGGCCGCGCATTTGAAATATTATTTCTGCAGCATGTCGAGTGGCATCAAACCTCTACATTAATTGTCAGTCGTTAGTGGTAATGTGACAGTGTAGTTGGAGGCAATTCTAATGTGTGTATACGTGCGAATGGTGTGTATGAGGCAGTCGGGTGTTGCCAGATAAATATTAAGAAATCTAAAAGTCGTTTAGCTTTAGCTCAGAATTCTTTAGCTTCAAATTGAACGAAATGAGGACACGATAACTATATATTTTGCTACTGTATAGTGTGTGGTTGTGGCTCTCTTTGCAGTTTCAACCATCTGTCAGCGATATTGATGTGTCTCACAAAAGGCTGCAGGGTTCAGGATGAAGGAGAGGAAGCAGGAGGAAGGAAATATTTGTGGATGTGATGTTAAAAATCACACAGTTTTATCAGACGTTTAGATCTGGAAGCTCTGGCTTATAATCATTGCATCACGCTGACTGGACACTGGTCTGTCATTCAACCATCTACACACAGAATCCTTGTAATGAACGGTGTAATGAGCTTTCTTCAACTTCAACCCTACCCTTGTGAGCCCATATAGACCATCATGAAACTATAAACTAAATAATAATAACACAAAACAACAAAGCACTTCACTTTAGACAGCGTCATTTCTGAGGTACCCCAAGGTTGTATGTTAAGCCCACTTTTTTTTTGCTGTTACATTCATTTACAAGCAAGAGCTCAAGATACCCATCTGGGACAAAAATGCAGATACAGTATGGGGAATAGGCTTAACTGTAAAAAGGTTACCCAAATATTGACATTATTGTAAATTCACAAGAACTGTTAAATATGACTTTGTTTCGCAGTATTGTACAGCCCTAATTGATTTGACACAAATGTTGAACTAAAAGGCCAGAAGCATATGTTGCAGTATTATTCTGTTCCCTGCAAACTCTGAAAGTCATAATTTAGCTCCAAAGAAAAGTGCTCTTTTCATTGTTTTGGCATTGCTTCAAAGACTGGAGCAGAAGAAAGCTGCTGTCCTGCTTCTGCCTCTGTAACTGTGCGGTACAGATAATGAGGTGCTCTCTGGTATCGCTGGACCGGAGCACATCCACCGGACGTCGCTGGAGTGAGTCCGGCTCATCCGGTCCAATACGAGAGCTTTTGTACGGGACGTCCTCTATCCTCCATTCAGTTTAACGTCTCCATCAAAAGCAGATCAAACGGAAGGGATTAGTGCTTCATAACCGAGGTAAGTGTGGAGAGGAGTCTTCAGTAAAAACTCCACAGAGCTTTTGATATAGCACTGGTCTCTGCCAAAAACGGTAACCATGGCAACACTGGGGATAGGGAAAAGTGTGTGCCATTGATAAGAGTGCGGCGGGGGGATGAAGAAGGGGTTGACACATCATTTTGGAGAAGTCTGACCCTTTTGCACAAGGAGTGTCGTCTCGCCTGTGAAATTAATACAAATACGCAGATGGTGTGCAGAGATTGACAGTCACGGAGACGATCTTACTCAGCGGGAGCAAATTTAACGCGTTATTCGACTACAAAGTGTGAACTTTGGACACTAACAGAGGCTTTTTCACACTGTAAAATGTCTGTGACTGTGGGTCTTCTTCAGTGAGTCCTTTAGGACTTATCTGCGACACCATGCTCACTGCGTTCACATTGTAGAGGAATAAGTGTAAAACTCCACAGACATGCCTCTAACGCACTTTAGCACGGTGCTAAAGGGAAGTCACAGTGGACACAGCCTGGAGTCAAGAGTGTAATGTAGGTGGCCTAGTCTACCATGTATCCAGAACAGGGTACACTAATGTTTTAGCCATAGAACATTATGGGGAGCCCCTGTATATTACTGTATGGCCGAGGTATATTTCATGGGTAAGTTTGAAATGTGGAAATCCTATCCTGCAAACTGGACTGAGTATTGCAGATCTAGTGGATGTGATATCTTAGCATTTTGGGTTACTTACATGATTATAACCATAATGTTCAATATTTTTCAATTCTTTGTCTACCACATATTACTGTTAAGGGGTTGGGTGGCTGGAGAAAAACCCAGCCTACGGTGTGGTACTACATGGAGAACGGTCACTTGCAGACAACATTCACTCCTTTTATGTTAATTCACAAGGGACTCATGTAGATTCACCACTTCACATGAATATGTTTTTTTTAATTGTGGAAGCTGGAGTGGCTAGCTGTAAAACTGGGGAGAACATGCTGACTCCACTCAGATTGTGTGTGTGTTTTTTTAAAGGATTGCATGTAATCCAGAGTAAGACATTATACACTAGTGAAGATCAACTGGGAGATCTTACTTCCTGTTTCTAAATGTACAACAACGCAAGTGTACAGTAAAAAAAAAAAAAAAGCCCCGCAGCCCGCCTCAGGGGCAGCAAGCCGGATGCACCACATGATTCAACAAACAACATGAGTTTTGCACCACTGGTTCAGGCACAGTGTACTTAATTAGTAAAAATGGACACTAATTGAGCCCCAGCTGTATGCAGGCGAGGAAAAAAGATGGTGAATCTCTAAGCACACGGCGGCCCGAGAGCTGCAAGTCTCTCTGATCCTCTTCTCCCCCTGAGCGCCGTCTGTTCACTCGCAGAGCAGCGCCTTGTTAGCACACCAGCAGATTTGTAAAGGATAATGAAAAGTTGGGTGATGACTGGAGACTCCAAATGAAGCCGAGGAAACGGAGGATTTGTTCCACACGTTTTGTCCAGATTACTAAACTGTACATCGTCCATATTATGTCAATTCTTTATATAGCAGATTTAAAATGACACTGTTTGACCAAAGTGTTGTGCAAAACGATCTCTTACACAACTTTACGGTTGAATTAGATACACATAAGAATTTGATAATGATGAGGTATGTACCGCAAATCTAAAATGTCAAATAAATCAGGGTAGGGCGACTGACACTATTTCCCTCTAGTGAATTTTGACTCGCCTAAAATTAACTTAAAATGATCATGTAGAAGCTTTTTGATTTAATTTAGTTTCATTTTCAATCCTTTATAAGGTCCTTTTTCTCCCTGCACCAGCTTCACTACTAGTGAATTCAGACAATGAAGAGTAAGTACAGTTATCCCCGTCCAAGCACATGCTGTCCTTGTGGGCAAGACACTTAACCCGCATTGCATATGAATGAATGAATGTGGTGGTGGTTGGAGGGGCTGTAGGTGCAGACTGGCAGCCTCTGTCAGTGAATGAATAATGTAATGAAAGCTTCTTTAAGTCTTGAGAAAAGCGCTGTATAAAACTAATGCATTATTATTATTATTAAAACCAAGTGTTTTCAGCGGTTAGCAACTCAGAACACCGGATTACTCCAACGTGCATGAATGAAACAAGCCAACATTAGGTTGCTTAATATTACTCCTTTAAGTGCACTAAAAGATACAAATGCACACATGCAAATCATTTGATGAACATAAAACCCATGTCACGCATTAGCACACAGCCACAATTTAATCTGAGATGATGCTTCGGTGTGAGTATTATCAGCCATGTTTTTCAGTCACTATATGTCTTTGTAATAATTGCAGATTTGTAAGATGCTGTCACGTGCCACACAGTTATGAACAGAGCATAGAGTACCAGTTTTCCAACATATAAACACATACATTACCTTTTGGACCTACCTCGCAATGGTCAAGCGATCATGCTTGGACTCAAACCTGTGAATGCCGCTCTATTCATTAAGTCAACAATCCTTTATTCCCATAATGATTCAAACCTAATACATAAAGGTTGGGACAGTGTGCAAAACCACATATTCAGGGTTTAAGGGGTTAATTTGATGGCAGCAACACATCTCCAAAAACACAGAACAAAGACAAAAAGATGCGTGTTAAAATGAGTGGTATGTTCATAATAAAGGCAGATTATAAAAGCACAAAAACAGGTCTAAATCACACATTAATGATACATGTCTTTTCAGTGTTCATCATCACAACTGCAGACATCTGAGGAAGGTCTACGTGCTCTAAAGCAACAGCTTACTAGTTGATCTAATTAATTTTTTTCATGTGAAATAACGCATTAGTGATGAGCAAAAACAACTGCTTAAATTCAGACAGAAGTACTTGAGCATTTACATCATTTAATACTGCTTTAAAACTATCACAGACGTTTAGACACTTTGGTTTGACATTTCTTGACTCTTTTAAATTGTATTTTGACAGGACGATCTTGCCATAAAAGTCCAAACGTATTATCCAATTTTGAAAGATTGGTTCTTGGTTACTGTCATGTCACAAAAGAAAAACAGAAAAAAGAGAAGTTGAACATATTAATGTCCCAGCAACTACGGGTGGAGAACATGGCTAGTTAGTTGCAAGCCTGACACTGAGACATGCATGTACAGGTATTCAGTTTCACATTCATTCCCTATGGAGATTACATGCATGTCTTTGGATGGTGAGAGGATGCTGGAGTACCCACAGTAACACAGGGAGGACAAGCAGATTGTAGTTGGCCACCCCAGAGAATTGAACCTACAACCTACTTGCTGGGAAGCACTAACCCTCAGCCACCAAGTTTGTATAATGTATAATAATATATTTTTGAGTAAAAGTTTTGCAGAGGGGAATAAGTTTGGTTTAATTATTGAATCTAATGTAAACTCTCAGAAGCCCCAAGCAGGAGGAAGACCTTCTAGGCTATACGTGTAAGGCTTTACATAGGTCAGAGTAACCAGAGGGGCTGTGAGGGAAAATGCCATTGGGTCAGGCTGGCTTCTCTTTAAGAGTCTCAGTCTCAGAATCTCAGCAAAGAAACACAGTGCCAGAAACAATCAGTCTCTGTCAATCTATTTGTTTAAGAAGAATGAAAAAAAATGGCTTGTCGACAGTCAGTCGTAGGCACTAATCATGAGTTCATTGTATATTTATAACTGTAAAGGTTTTGTGTTATGTAATTTTATTGTGTGATTTTCAGAGGTAGGTAGTACATTTACTCAGTTACATTTACTCAGTTACATTTACTCAGTCACATTTACTTGAGTAACTTTTTGAATAAATTGTACTCCATAGAGTATCTTTACTGCACAATACTTTTTACTTTTACTTGAGTAGTATTATTTTTAAAGTAACTGTACTTGGAAATCTAGAAAGAGTAAGAGTACTTTTACCACCTCTGTGTGTCATGTAAGAAGACCTTTATGTGAAAAATGTGATGATGTGGGCATTCTGTTAAACGTTAAAATCAGTTCATTATCTTTTATTTTTTTGCCAGATAATCACAAAATTAAACAAATAATCTGACATTACGCTCAAACATTTCCTCAGAACTTGAGTAGTTTTTTCACCAGTACTTTTCTACTCTTTTATAATTATGTGAATGAGTACTTTTTATTTTTACTTGAGTAACAATATTTTTAAGTCACTGTACTCTTACTTACCATTTTATACCTGTGTTAATTTTCTTAGGCTCGGGTACATTCACATTGTTCCATGTTGATTCATGTACACTGTCCCTTTTCAAATAAATAAATAAAATACATAGCACACAATCAAAGAGGCAAACTACAGTAAAGCATGCAAGTTGAAGGATGTTAAAAAGATTGACAACACACAAAACATACAGCGGTGGAACACAAGTGAGAAAACCACCGAGCACTCACAGTCACATCCACAGATCCAGCGGCAGACATTTTGGTTTTGTCTGCTTCTTTGTGCAAAAATGCATCTCTTATGTATTACGCCTAAAGAAACCCTCTAAAGAAAACCGTACAAACCTAAAATGTAATAAGAAATACTAAATGCAGTCTTTTGCATTGACTACCAGGACTCTCTTGTCTAAAGCAACATAAAACATGGGCTAGAGCTAATGAACATCTTTTTAAGCCTTCTTCTCCCGATGCTTAGGCGCCCGTTTGAAGTCTGTGTTTTCACAGCGGCTGCCAGCTCGAGGTCTGAAATGAAGCGACCTTGTGTCTCAAAGTAAAACGCACCTTTTTCTTGAGCCGTTTTCATCTCAGGCATCTCCATCTCAGTGAGTAGCAGAGTTTAATCTAATTCTGGAAAAACTCAGGATTTCATTGCCTTCAAACGTCCCATGCAGGTTACCAACAGTCTCTGCATGATCAAAACGGAGATATTCGAGTTTAGTGAAGGGCGCGCTTGATTTAATTAGACGGCAGAATCTTCTCGTTGCTCCAACGTGAGAGTCTTGTTTTTCATTCTCTATTTTCTAACATACAGTAATGAAAGCCTGATTGCGGCCGCACTGGAGAATGCTTTCTACATATTAACACAGTTTGTAATAACTAGATGAGCCTTGATGAACTGGGTTTGATTAGAGAACAGAGGCTGGGAATCAAGTCTGCGTTTGAAGTTTTTTTCTGCACCGATAGCATTTCTCACAAAGACTTCCTCACATATCGCAGGTAAAATGCTTTTCCATCCAACGTTATGAGAAAATGAATGCACTTTGAAGATTATTTTGACAAAAATATCAATTATTTAACTTTTCTTCTACTGGAAACAACATCTTACAATAATGCATGCACACACAATTAAGATTTAGGTAGATCCCTTTAAATGTGTGTGTTATGTTAATGTGTGTGAGCGTGTGACATTAAAGCATGTAATCTAACTCTTTTCCGATTCTATACATAGATGTTAGTCTGGTCTCTCGTCCCTCAATTCTAAGGGTGGTGTAAACAGATCAAAAGCACCCGCTTGTGAACAAGGAAGTCCCATTAGCAAAGTTTGTATATGACACGGAGGCTCGTAATTTGTCCGTCCGCAAAATCACAGAGAACTGATTTGCTATGAGCAAGGGACCAGACCCCACTTTTGGTATACCAGGCTAACCATCTAGAGTAAAGTTACACATTGTTGATTTAACTGTTTACACCACGAATGCCTTCCACCATGTAGTCAGCCCTTTGTGCTGATGGTAAAGTAGAGGCCAAAGTCCCCATTTCTATTTTACATTTCAGTCAGTGCAGTTTTTAGTGACACAGAGCTGTTGTGGAGTTTCTTTAGACTTGCATCAGGCCTGTGATTTATGACAAGGACCGAGGCAGTTTTCCAGAACAGACAACCCTTAAGCCGCACAGTCCCTCAGTACAAGAACAAAAACTGAATCTGTGAAGGCACACCCCGACCTCTGACCTCCTTGTGGGGTGGGGGTAGTGAGCGAGAAGTGAATTTAACAAATAAAAATTGCTTTACATACATATACCCCTGGGTGTGTTTTAGTGCCGATAAACCACCACCACAAACATAAATCAATGGGGGTTCAAATATTAGCTTGTTTCCCTCAGTTGAAATATGCATGAGGATGGGACTCTATGCACATGTTTGGATAAATAATTTAGCTCTGAGTAGAGTGGTATATCATATGATTGTTGTGTGCCGCTTGATGTACGCTTTTGATGCTGGGGCTAGGCTTTTAAAAGCATAAAAGATAACCCACATCGCAAAAAACATATTTCAAGAAGTGTGCCACAGTATAACAGTATTTCTCATTGTGTTTTATGGATAGACTCGCTCATTATAACAAAAACAGCAGACAGCCCTTTGCCGAGTAGCATGATCCAATCCTCCAATACGAGGGAAGACATTTACATTAGCCATCGGAAATTCCTGAATGGTTGTGAATAGTTCAAATGTACTTATAGCATGTGGATATGAATGTTGTCTATGTGTGGATGAATTGTAGTGTTCAATTAATTAAACCCCTTATTTAATAAAACACATTACCAATCTCCACACATAATTAAATGCCTTTGCAAATGCTAATATCCCCAGCTGAAATATAGTGTCTGTATTACCATATCTAAATACCCAGTCACATATTAAGAGTCCATAGTTTATGAGCTGTTATTAGCTGCTGTTCAACAATAGGGCTCAGTGGTGAGATACTTGAGGCCTAGTGGTGAAATCATTTTGAACACTAATTGTTTTAGAGTTTTGTGGGATGCTCTTGACGAGAGACAGTTTAGTTTCAAACTCACAGGCTTTTTAAATCAACACTAAGAAGAAATAGAAAAAACAGAAATAGACTAATGTGTTTTTTTCTTGTGTTAATTTTTTTTAATAAAATAATCAAAAAAATTACATTATTTCACCCTGTTCTGTAATGTAAGGTAATCTGTCACAATCATTATTTTACTTTTAGACTACTTTACATCAGAACAGAGTCAGATAGTCAAACTGTGCCTAGCTTTAGTCAAACGAAATGGCAGGCTCTGATGAACAGATGTCTTTTATAGAGTCGATTGGTGCGTAAAGAGTCCCTCTAAATGAAATTAGGCTTTGTTTATATATGTAGTATATATATAATCTTACATAGTGTTTCTTATAATATCTGATACATAATTGTGTTCATTGTTCACGCTCCTTGCGCAGTATTTAGGTTTTTGCATTATTTTTCTAGGAATCTCAAAAATCTGAAATCCCTCGAGGCTATAAACATGAAACAGTTCAGTATTTTGTTGGTGATATAAAACTCATCTAAGCTCTAGTGTCTCCAATTTGCAATCGACCAGTGTGCCTTGCCGCATTTCCTTAACAGCTTTCCTCCATATCTGACACTCTTCATTGTATCTAATGAGACTCTTCAAGATGTGAATAAAGGTATGCGTATGATTCGGTACAAGGGATGAAAATGAGATATGCCTCGGGGCTCACTTCAAACAAGAGCAAATTTGCCGCCTAAGACAAATTTGGTGGCTTCAAACCAAACATCTGTTCTGGGGGCTGCACCGCAGAGGATGAAGGGGCCGTGGACTCGATGCCAAGCAGCCTCTGTCTAAAACGCAGCCAACTTATTTAGTCGTAGCAGAACTCATTGACCAGTGAACCAGTCGGCCACTCGGCTTAATAGTGTGCTCATCTGATGCTACAGCGCAGGGTGATCAGTTAAATCTGGTGGGTGGTGGAGAGGGGTTTGATGGTGATGCCCAAGAGTCAGAAATGTGGCAAATGTTGATATAAAAAACTTAATGACTGTGTTGTGCAGTGATAGTCTGTATGAATGAATTGCCTTGGTGTCTAAATTGCATTATAAACAGTCAAAATAAAAACTAGACACTGCCACACTATAAATTGATGCTACAGTCAAATTTAATTATGAACTCAAAACTGAAATGTGCTTTAGCCATAGCAGTCTAGGGTTGAATACCATACTAACAATAGTCAGTAGCTTAGTTGGTATATTTTCTCTTATTTCTCAGAGGTAAAAATAAAATACAATAAAATAACTTTACTTTTAAGCTTAGATTTTTGTTTAAAGAAACTTTCCAAGAACATTCTATAAGTAAAGTTCTATGTACATTTTCAGGTAAAAGTCTTTTCTAATAGTTCCAACTAACTAACATTAAGTCTTGTGACTAGTTACTTGTGGCACTAAAATGCTGTTGAGAAGTGAATAAGGAGTAAACTAAGCCCCAGACTGAACTGCAGGCCTGATGTTAACACCCATAAAGTCACCTAAAGTTTATTGCAGGTCCATTTGTGCTCGGCCCGGAGAGGGTCTGCTCTCCGAGGAAGACTCAAAAAGCTCTTTGACTGCCCGAACTTCCTGTGTTTTTATGGAGCCAGGGAGCAATTTAACATGTTTCCTTGCTACACTAAAGATGCATGAAGTGATATGGGCCTATCTGACCGTGGAGAAGGTCGCTGTGTCTGGCTGTATCTAACTGGAACATCTTCAGACTACAGCAGGCTTTGTGTTTAATAGAGCTCTGTCCAGCTATAGTTTATCATACAGCTCCTTTTCAAATGCTGTTACCTTGAAGCTCAAGGGGCTGTAATATAGAAGTTCAGGGAGTACACTATATTTTTCAGCAAGCTATAAGGTTAGCATTGTCAATAGGGTTTGGTTTTGGCTGTTAATGATTTTTAGTTAGATTGTTAATCTGTTAACAAGATAACCAAAATGCAGTGTTTGAGTTTGATTAGCATTAGCATTAGAATTAGCTTATGTTTAAATAGCCTATAGTTAGCTTATGGTTAAATAGCCTATAGTTAGCTTATGGTTAAATAGCCTAAAGTTAGCTTATGGTTAAATAGCCTATAATTAGCTTATGGTGACACCTGGAGAGGGGTGATTGGGAGGAACGGCCTCCCTGATCTGAACCCGAGCGGTGCTTTGTTGTTGGACTTCTGTGCTAGTCACGGTTTGTCCATAACAAACACCATGTTCAAGC
>JAVQKC010079308.1:0-19795 GCA_036025475.1 Philypnodon macrostomus | reverse complement strand
TACACTGTGGAGAATCACTGTACCAAGTTTCATTGCTCTCTGCCAAAGTAAGTGTGTCCAGAGTCCCATAGGGGTCATAAACATGGGGGCGCTATAGAGGCATTCTTTATTTGACCTCTGTAATTTGCATAAGTACATTAAATATACACTAGCCCGGATCACTGTGACAAAATTCATGCAATTTTGTTCATATTCAGCAGGATTAATGGCTCAATTAAAGTTCTTTAGGTCATTAATTTGTTAATTAATTAATTGTCATTAATCATAGAAGTACTCAATCCAGTTGTCTAGAAAAGTTTAAAATGATCTGGCAAAGACTTTTTGCGTTATTGCATTCACAGATGTGGGCAGTAATTAATTAATTACTTAATTATTATTGATCGTAGAAGTACCCAAATTGAAACAGTTCGGCGTCTTTATGATATGTACCTGTGTGTAAAACTTGAAACTGATCTGGGAATTCCTTTTTGAGTTATCGCGTTCACATGTAGGATCTGCAGACCAACGTGATTACAAAAATAAGAAGTCATTGTAGAAACCACTGCTTTTAAACTTAAACATAAATATAGTGACAAAATGTAGTAAAAGTAGTCGTTGAGAATGGTGTCTGCTGGCTTTTCTTTCTCTGGCTGTTTCGTGAAGTCAAATATAGGCTATATAAATTTGGAGTAGTGAAAAATGTTAACATTTTATCCATTTGTTTTTTAAGTAGCCTTATTACAGTGTTAAATATGAGTATAACCAGATACTGTTGTCAGTGAATCATGTGGATATATAACTGATACTAATGTTGAGCTGATGTATTAGCAATGCTAATTTTGTTTCTTGAAATAACATTAGAAGGAAGGAAAATGTTTTAAGTTTGTGTACTTCGTTAGTGATTCTTGTGCCAACTGCAGCGTGCTGATACATAAATAATAAACAATGTGCGTATTTAAGGAATCGGTCGACATGTCACTCTTGCCGTTAGCCGCTAGCCTTAAGGATAATACACACAGCTGGGATCAGAGTACACTACACAGGCATTTATTTACACTATTGACTTCCACTGTAGAGGGAAAATGGAAAATAACAGCCACACATATGTATTCAAGAGCATACACAAGTCCCTGTATGAGGCTGTTTGAAATGGAAATGATGCTGCCCTCCACTATATGCATCACTGTTACCTGCAGTGACTAAGGAGCTGGCAATTATACCATATGTGTATAATGTAATACACACATGCAGGATCAGTGCTCACCAAATCACATCCATCGCAGTAGAATAGATAAACATTTAAAGTCCAATTTATCTCACATGAAACCGCATTGACATGTGGGAAATAAGACATATGGGTCATATTTGCTGAACTATTAGCTTAATCTATGTCACGGTTTCCACCAAACACACCGTAATCCCTCTACAGGGTGCATAGGTGAGATTGGTACAATAAAAAATAGTATGCCTGCTGTATTATTATTCAAAACTGTGCAATAGAAATGTGTGAATTAGCGAGAAGGAGTCATTCCCCAGAGCTACGGGGAAATAAAGATGTCATAAAACCAGCTTAAACTAATTTGAAGTAAGAATAATGTGATCTGGCAAGTCTTTTTTATTTACTACCTCAACTTTAGAGCCTAAGCAAGTGTCAGAGAGGGGTGGAATGGAGGAAGGACTTTACAGAGATGGGTTGTAATGGGTCAGTTACATTTACGTGAGATTTTTTTTACACTAGTTTCATACAGACGTCACACTTTTTAGTTGTACTTGATTCACGTTATTTCAAAGTAGCAGCATTCCTATTTGAGTACATTGTCTGGCTACTCTAACTACCTACAGTACATTTGTAAAATATTATTTATGTTGTGAAAAAGTGAGATCATTGAAACATCTGTTTCTTGCTTGTTAAAATATGTTTTTGTAGTTTTTGGTTATAGTTCATTGATTTGAACCAGAATCTTCTGATTATGTAAGTATTTTGTATCCGTTTACATCAATACAATGCAAAAATAAATAAATCTGACTTTACTTTTAGTTAGTTTTTAAGTTTTTAATATACGTACAACATTAATTATTGGGCATTTACTTTTTACTTCTACTTGAGTAATATTAATTTGAAGTAATAATACTCTTACTTGAGTACATATGTTTGCTACTCAATCCACCTCTCAGTACATGGTATAGTAAAGTCTGAAAAATGATAGTCAATCCATTTTATTCTGTCATGGTTCAGTGTTCCTGGGGTGAGACTGGTGAAACATGTTTCTGTCAAAGTCAGCACCAGGGACAGAGATCTGGTTACACAAGGACATGCATTAATCCACGTCAAATCGTTGAGACATTTATTTGGTCTTCGAGGTTTCCAGCTGCTGATTTTTGGCCTAATTGACCCTTTTGTAGTCCATAAATTGTCCATATTTAGTGGTGCACTTTACTTAATTTGCTTTTTATTTTCTAGTTTTAAATTAACTGGTACTCAGAAAGCCAAACATTTTGAGAGAGGGTCATAAAAACGCTTACTGTGCGATTCCTTCATATATTTTTTGGCATCTACTTCCTCTTATAAAAAATATTTTCTGTCTGCTAGTTGAAGGACACTAACTCTCCTTATCGTTGTGTTTTAATGTTAAACAATGTATGTCCTTGGGCTCTTGACTAAAAGTAATTACATTTTGCTCTGCCCATCCATCACTAAGTGCAGAGAGAATGAAAAAACTGACATTTGATTGTGTTGAGCTTCTGGCTATTAAAGCTCCTCTTCTCCATAGCTCATTCACCTCTGTTCCAGGGTAAACGTTACTTCTGGGGAGTTAGTAGAAGGTAGAAGATGGGAAAATACATAAGTGACCGCTGTGAGGTATGCTGGGTAATATTCTCTAATGAGGCCGCAACACACGAATCTGGCTTGTTCCATTTCTATCAAGAGCAACTCTCTCCCTATATTTTTAAAGGAAGACACTTGCAACAATCTTCATGACACAGTTTTAGTTATCATACTGAGGAGGATATGTCTTGGGCTGTTTTGATTTTGATTTTTTATATGGCATTTACAGGAAAAGACTAGGTAGAATATTTTACTATAGAGCACCTTTGGTAATGATCATTTATGCAGCCATGCACCAAGTGGAGTTTTATATTCCACTATGGTCTGTGCTCAGTGATGGAGTGGGAACGAGGAGAAAGAAGAAGCTGACAAAGAGGTGTAAACTGTTTGTAGTCTCTCGTGTCTTCTCATTTATTCTGTGCCGAGTAGGGACATGCATTGACTATATTTATTCAGATAAAGCTTGCAACTACGTATGCTTCGGAAGTGACTTTCTATTTGGCAGCCTGAAGTTATTAAAATACTGTGAAGCAAATGTCAGCTGAGGACAAGGTGAAGAAAGAAATGCATGTAGCCACAGGGTAATTCCGTCAATGTAAACAGTTCATGGTTTGTTAAAGTCAATGTAATGTAATGTAATGTAATGTATTGCAGTCAGCCAAGACTTAGGGGCAAAGTCCACAAATGGAAATCTGGGAAAACAAGTTTATATTTTTGCAAAAACATTGTTATTGCATATTCCATGTCTGACATTCAAGTCCACAAAAATAGTACTTTCATTTCCACCGGACCTTACCCGTGAAATCTAATTATTTAGACTATTTATCCAAAATTAAGTCCAGGGCACACAGCAAAATAGCAATTGTTGATGGAATGAGAAGATAATGCAAAAGTCTGTCCTCAAAGAGTTCGGTCAGACTTGGGGAAATAAAGGTGTAGTCTGTAAGTTTTAAATGCTTTATCTGAGCTTGTTCTATGATGTATGATGTTTGTGTGCACCACTTTGACCAATAGTATTCCAGATTTACATTAGTTCCTCCACTGGCCTCTACAGACCATAGACAACCTGTCTAACTTTTTTGTAGCCATTAATGCTAAAAAAGCTACACTAATTTTATAGTTCTGGATAGAAGAAAAAATAATGCAAATTTTAGGATGATTTCTCAGGGCGCAGTGCCAAAATATTGGGAAAATTAAACATACTGCCACATGTCCCGGGATAACATATAGGACCATACAATGCTTCTGTGAGGTCTGTATGTGGGCAGCCCTATAGGTTTCCATCTGGTTTTACTTATGATCCGAGAGATTCCGGATGAGGCTGGGAAAATACATTGGGAATTCTCTTGGATTACTCGGAGATGTTGAGAACAGATGTTGAATCCGGATGGGTTTTCCATCTCTGCTTTAGTCCAACCATTCACACTGTGGTTGCACTTTAAATGTCAGGATTTGGGCCATCGTAATAATTATACTAAGAAATATGGGTGTTAAATTTATAGCAGGATACAGAGCATGTCAGATCACTACTTTGTTTGACTCTGTGGTTTGGGTCTGTGACGGCAAATGTAATTCCTGTAAGCAGTTATAGGAACAGCAATTCTAGCAAGTCCACACCCCAACTTTATAACAATGCATCCATTTATAATAAAAGGTATAATGTTGACAATAAGGCAATAGCTATTTCTATACTGCATTGTTTTGCCCCAGAGGTACTAAACCCTGACTCACCTTACAACCTCTCTTCTATAAATAGTTCCTAGTCCTACTGCTGATCGATGCAGTCTGCTGTACATCGTGCTGTCTTTTGGCCCTCTGTTGCCTTGGGTCTTGTTGCCTCCAAGAGTTAGTGTTCCTCATCTATTCTGTAAGGTTTTGGGAACCCTGGATCAACCACTAAACTTCTCTAACCTGTTCTAACCTTCCAACCTGTTGCTGTCGGTGCAACTTGTTGTTGACTCATGCGTTATATCGCTTGGGGGGTGCAATTGCTAACACGTCAAACCAACTACACAAATCAATATACAAATGTGATTGAGTAGCAAGATGTTTGAGTGATTAGTGTGCATGCGTCACAGTAAGTGGGTATTGATTCATGGTTTGTCCATCAATGTCCCTGTTTTTGGGTCTATGCATGTTCTCGTAGTTCTTCTTTACTTCATATGAGAATTCTGGATTTTTCCTATCATCCATAGAAAAGATGACTGAATATAAGTACAAATCTGTGTCTGTCAGTGTTAAGTCTGCAACTAACAAACATTTCTCCAGGTGATGCCCTGCCTAACCTCTAGTCTAGCCTCAACAATATACCATAAAGAATGAATGAAGAATGAATCTTGCAATGTGTGCTATAACATCCACTTTATATATTGGGGCCCTGCTGTCACAACAATCTGTCAGCCACTGCTCCCGACAGGTTGTCCCAGTGGCATTGAAGGATGGGTCAAATGCAAAGGATTAAATGTAAATGTAAATGTATACAAACTACTAAATAGATTATACAACATTTTGCAGAAATTATTTGATGAGTAGAAGATAACTCTCCACTGTGGCATGTATGTATTAGCAATGACTTTAACAAGCTCACAGACTGAAATAAGCTAATCGCTTTCTGACTGAGCTTCTTTTTTTGATAAAAAGAAACCCGTTGTGTGGAGTTTGCTCGGCTGCAGAGAGGTGAAAGTCCTGCCAACTATAGTATGTTTATCCAGCTGTCTGTCTGGATAAATCCTCTGTATAAAAACACACTTTTTCTATCATTGTATACTATATACAGTGAATGAGACAGTGGCACTCCAGTTCAGACAGCCTCTTCAAAGAACGAGCTTGAAAGTGACACATGAAAACCATCTTATATCAACACAAAGTAAAACCAATCGCTCGAAACAAACACTCAAACAAATGAAATGTCAGGGGGCCAAGGGAGGACAGTGAATCATCTGCTGTTGTTTAGAGGTGAAATAAAACACAGATGATGCTCAGTCAATAATCCACCTGGGTTTCTTCAAAGGCACAAGGTGTTCTGCCAATAAGTGCTGCATGACAGAATAGAACCGTGTGTGACAACATGTGAATGGAGGTGTGCTTGTGATTTGTATTCAGGGGGGATTTAGCTAAAAAAGTCCATGGAAATCTCTGGTGACTGCAAAATAAAAGCAGAATAAACGTGAAAGAGTTATGTTTAGAGATGTATTTAGTAGCCAGCACGAAGCAAGAAAAGAAAAGGAGGTCATGTGATCCTTTAGTGAATTAAATATGCATTAGAGAAAAGTATATATGGCCTATGTGTCATTTATGTATTCACTTTTTTGTGTACGAGAATATGAAACACTGCACATTTGTAGAATTTAAATTTTACTGTATTTTGGACAGAAATACATTATTGATCCATAAAATTGTGATTCAGCAATAAACATGGCAGTACCTGGCACAAGTGGCTGACCGGTCATCCCCATCGGAGGCATTCCCAGGTTGTTCATGGCTGTAGCCCAGGCGGTGGGGTCAGACATGGGCATCGTCATCGAGTTGGAGTCCATGGAGATGTTGTGAATGATTTCAGCTGAGAGACACAAGAGAAAGAGAGGATTTTTAGAACATTACACCAGATTTAGAATTTTCTTTTTTTTTTTTTACAATTTATATACATTTATTAGTTCTGACCTCAACTTGAATCAGCAAAATAATAAAAGCAATATAAACTAGGCCCACGTTGTCATCCCCAACAGCAAGGTGTATATCGGTGAAACAGACCTATACATCTGCCACAACTGCTATGGCACCAACGGGCACCTTAATCAGACATTGTGTGATTGAATTGTTTTTGTTTTTTTATTGTTAACAAGTAATTAAGAGGCCCTGCCCCCAAATCATGACAAATATGGTAAAGGTCTATTTTTTGATTTGTCTGGATGTTTTTTTTGTGAATTTCCCTAAAAACGACATTCTTCTTTCAGTCTATAGAGGGCACCATTGAGGTAACAGGCATCATATTGGTCAGATGTGTTCAGGGCCCGGGGGTAATTAGGTGTTTCACGTGAATGTGCAAGATAGAAGCTGTCGAATATACATAACTTCCCAATTTCAATCCAATATGGCCGACTTTCTGTTTGTTGCAAGGTAGGGCCATAATAATATTTAATGTTGGGTACAATGTGGAGAATCACTGTACCAAGTTTCATTGCTCTCTGCCAAAGTAAGTGAGGCTCATAGAGGTCAAAAACAAGGGGGAAGCAGTCTTTGAAGCAGTCTTTATTTGACCTCTGCGACTGCGACTGGAGTGTAGTCACATCTGTCTGCCGCACACACTAACCTATTGGAACCACTATGACTCCCTTCAACTCCTTTCAACTGTTGACGACCAGTAACAACTGAGTGTGACAATTTTGGTCAAATCGGGCCTAAAATTGTGTGGCGTGTCCTCAACTTAATAAAGCATACACAATCAAAGTCAACATAAAGGCATAATTGATCTTGTCGTAGCACTCCACTTTCACATCTCCAACACTCTCTTAATTGCACTTTTAATTCTCTCCCCGGCTCCACGCCCCTCTCTCAGTCAGAGCTGTGAATTGGTGTGACTGCTGTCTGAGTCTGGCTGCCCTCTTCTCTTTCAGATGCCAAAGCAAACACAGCCGCTAATAATAAGAGGCACACAGCTCCATCCACACACCTCACCATGACAGTCTATGGCACTTTCTCCTTGTGTGTGTGCCAAACAATCATCAGCATATCAGTATTTCTGTTGTCCATGCACAGTTGGTGATACTTTAAAATGCAGCTGATGAGGCAGGCATTTTATCTCAATATTATTAACTCAGGCCACTACTGAGTAAGACATTAGCACATGAGAATGGCTGGTGTGGTAAAGCAGCTTTACTTCAGTTTACACTACATTAACCATTATGGCTGCTGTAAATGGTTTGATGTCCTCAACTGGACTGAGATTTTATAGCCTGTCAATTAGCAAAAATGACAAGGAAAACCTAAGCTAATACCTCACAGTAAAGTCTGTTTGTATACAGATTTGATATCGCTCTGGTTGCTACTAGTGGGGCTACCAACTACATATATTATATGGATTATCAAGTCTTGACTACAAAGAGAAAGCCTTTCCACTCCCCAGTGAGCAACAGAGTTTCACAGTATGACAGAATTATAGCATAATTTGTGCCATTTTGTAAAAATTGTATTTCACTGATTTAAATTTGTACACTATTTTAGATTTTTGTCTTTTAGATTACATCAATATAAAAAATTCAATTAATAATGAAGTAACTGTCCATAATATAAATATTGTCAGACCTGGTTTCATTGTGCACCTCACATCAATTCAGTCACCTTTCATTTATTCCCCCACATACTGCTTTTTTCCATTTGTTTGCCCAATACCTACATTCATGCTTTCCTGTTAGTCTATTAAAGGCCTTTGATGACCTTGAGGGCAGAAGTCAGCCTTGGCTCCAATCAAAGGAACCATCTTATACCAGGGAATCAATAGGATACATGAAGGTGAGCTATGGACTGTAAACAGAATCAATAGACTCAAAAATATACATGAATAGAAAACAATGCTAATGGTAAACCAATTCTAGTAAAAAATTTAGTGCATTATGGTGATGATGAACATTACAAAAACATCTGGTGTATTACACCTCACCAGAAGCGTAAAGTTGTGACCAGAGGCCCAGTACAGGTTTATAGTCCTGATTTAGTCTTGGTTCACCTGGTTAAGTTCTTGTTAAGTACCAGTTCCGGGTCAATTTTGACCTTATTTAGACCAAAACAAATGCATATCTATCATTAGTTCATTGCTATTCACAGGTTGTCCCTCTGTCCCACTCACTCTTGGGGGAGTGGATACTGTTTCAGATGCCTGGCTTGCTGTAAGATGTCCCAATGATGACCTTAGCTGGCCCCCTGCGTTCCAGTGCCAACCCATAGTGTACCCCTCCAGGACTCTTACCTCCTTACTTCACCTCATGTGCACCCACCTGGTGCATCCATACACACATTAACTCTTTTATTAACTTAAGGACTATATCACTTCTGGGCACATCTATAGCCTGTCCGTCCTGAGAGTGGATATCTATATCATGTGGTTCTCCCTGAGGTTTCTCTTCTTCCCAGAGATGTTTATATATTTTTTTTTCCTTACCAAGATGGAAGGTCTAATGCTACATTCACACTGGAAGCGAGCAGAAGTGATTTCTATGTAAAGTCTATTTCAAGGTGCATCTGGAAGTCTGGCGATAAGTGAGTGGCAAAAGAGGTAAACGAGGCGAACAAGGCAAAAGGCGCGGGACGAGACGCGGTGAATGATGCAAACACACGAGGGGCAAAGTTTCGCCCGAGTCGGAAGATCTGAACTTTTGGCGTCTGTTCGCAATGCGTTAACCAATCAGAAGCCTGATTTTTTGTGACGTGGTGAGGATGTAGCCGAGAGGAGGATTTCATAAGTCATGGCGGATAAACAGCTTTGCTGTCTGTTCGGAGCATTAACACATCTGTGTTGGTTTATAGAGACAGGAATACTAAACTGATAAATGCCAGAGTCTCCTGAGATAGTGCAGTAAGTATTTGTAGTATGGTTATTTGTGACTGCGGCAGCGTTTTTGTGTGACTTGTAGGATCCGAATCGGGGATCTCCCTTTCAAGGCTGGCTCACGTATCACATAAAGCACCATAGAAAACCACCAATGCGACATACAAATAAAGATTATAGAAACACAAACGTGATGAAATTATCATCAGTACTGACTGAGGAGGATCTTAACTTTATAATTAATTTAGACCTGGTTTAGTCCTGGTTTAGTCCTGGTTTAGTCCTGGTTTAGTCCTGGTGTAGTCCTGGTGTAGTCCTGGTGTAGTCCTGGTGTAGTCCTGGTGTTTTTGTGCTAGATTGTCAGCTGTAGGCAGTCCTTTTGACAACAGAAGCACTGAGTGAATTTCATCTGGTGTTTGAAGCAAGTTGTTTTCATTTATACAAGCGACCAACTAGACACGATAGACACGTCCGGTGTGAATGCAGCATAAGGACAGTGGACGTTTTGTTTGTTTGTCTATTGATTTTGTTTATTGCTTGCTTACATCTCTTTCTGTAAAGCCCTTTAAGACAACTTTGTTGTGATATAGGGATATACAAATAAAACTGAATTAAATTGAACTACAAAACAGTGGGCTAAATGTGCCAGTACAGCTAGGAACAATTAAAGTCATACAAGATACTGCTGGAGTCCAAGGCACCCTTGGGCTTTTCTGACACCCGCTCTCTGTGGACTGTGACCAGCTTTAGGTCCCTAACAGCCATCCCCCCCCGGAGGCAAATCGAAAATTAAGTCATTTTAAGGCCCATTGGCGTTAGTCCTGACAGCAGGCAGTGAGGCGCTAGAGGCCATTTAGTCTCATAGATTTAACAGCAAACTGTGGGTTCATATAGCCCTATAGAGAAGGCGCTCATTGCACAAAGACTAACATGGGGCGGGGGCTATAGCTTCCATTTCTCTTCCTCTGAACCTGTGAGCGAGCCAACTTCAGACACAAAAAACCTGACCATAATATATTCAAGTCTGCTGCTGTGAAATCAAAATGGCAGGGAAATGGTCTGAGCGCTGCTTGAATAGAATAGAATGCACTCACATCTATAGCAGATTGAGGGCTGTGCTGTGGGTGAATTCTGTAGATGACCAAGGCAAAATATCCCCTTAAATCAAAATCCTAAAGAAGACATGCCAAGGGGTGGGCGAAATGGTTAAAATATAATATCACCATTTTATTATATTATATTATTTTTTGTCTGACACAGACTACTGCTTAATAAAATCCCTTTAATCCCAAAGTACATCCAATCATCATATTTAATACAATTTATTTATGTACACTGGCATTGTTACAGTAAAATGACAGTGAAGGGCAGACCATAAATGAATGCACTGATCCTCCCAGATTAGCAGATCGCCATGAGTTTATATCACGGTAACATTTTTTTTATCATATCACCCACCCCAAATTCAATGTGTGTAATAAATCCATATAGCCTCTACGAAAGTGCCAAAAAAAGGGTATGATAAATATTGTTAGTGAAAGATAATGTAAATCAGAAATATTGAGAATGGGAAAATACTCCTTTTATTTGTTGCTTTATTACTTTGAACATGCATAATGAGCTAGACTCATTCAGAAACTCTAGTGTCATTTGCTGCCTATCAATTTAGATAAGATAGGAATATTTGGAGAGAAACTGTACTGTAATGTAGCTCATGAGAGGGAACTCCGAAATACTGTAGAGACAAAGAGACAGAACCGCAACGAACGGCTTAAAAAGGCTTCACCACCATCTATCACCACCACCAATTTCCCCTCTCCACACTGCAACAAAATATGCGGGTCCCGGATCGGCCTCTATAGCCATCTCAAAATCCACAAATAGAAGACCCTATGGAGGACTGTCATATTCTATTCGAGCACTATAATACCACATAGAGCAAGACGTTAAACATGCTGCCACATTGTGAATTTGACTCCCAAAACACCTGTCTTTTGCAGTTAATGGGTAAAAAAACCATGTCTTCAGTTTATTAGAAATAGCAGCTCATTTTAAATATGCCCATGTCTATTCCACACCTCTGACGCAGCTAAATGATGAACTACAAAGCCATTAATGTAAAATATTATTAAGATTTCAAAACCGTGTGTATTCCTGCCAATATTTTCACTCTCTTTGCAAACTGTCTTCTACCAGAAGCTCCTAGAGAGCCTATTATTTTATGCATTGTTTCTCAAGTACATTGCTATTGTCATGCATGAAAGGCCATCAGCCTGTCAGTTGGGGACTTTTCATTTGCAGTGGAAGAGGGCAAATGCAGCTTAGAGATGTGGTGGTCCTAAACAGTTTGGTTGAGATCATCAGGGCTGACAGGGATCAATGTGACATATGCCCCACAGAGCAGTCACAGATCACACTCTCTTAAAGGCTTTCACTGCTCAAGCCAACATGGCGACTGGAGCATTTCAGAAAAAATACCACACTGCCCCTAGAAGACTGAAGACTAGTTCAGTTTAAGTAAGGCAGAATGAAACTACATTATAAAACTCAATCAAATTGTGGGAAGGTTAAGGACAGTGATTTGATTTCCAAACTATAACATAGTTCCCACTTTAATATACCCATTTACTTAACTGCAGATGCTCAAATGTCCCACAGTTGCATGCCAACAGATACTGGTTGGTCAGAAAAAGATAGCTAATGACAAATAACACATGTTTAATAAATATTATACTGGTTATACTTTTTTGTAACATAGGGCACAGCCATTCTTAATTTCTCAACTCAGGGTTGTCCGAATTGGTTTCCGAGTATGAACACTAACATTTAAATGGACTTTACAAGCCTCAAAATTCCGGCTTCCAAGGACAACTGGAATGCACAATCATACACAAAAACAAGTTGACATACTGCTACTGACAACCTTCACCGTCGTACTGCTAATAATATTAATTTGCAGGTTTCATAGCAATATCTAACTGGGGATTAGTAAAAATGGATGATAAAAGCATCTATCTTATTTAATACAATCTCATCTCATTATGGTCAAAGTTGTCAGTGTTACTACATCATACACTACTAAAAAATGTTTTATTGTTTAATTGTAACATACAAGCTTTAAGATTACTGTTGAGCCCTAAAGGACTAGCTAAAAGACTTACCCGTTAGCTTTTTTAGTACACTCAAAACACTCCCTGAGGATCAGAACATAATGCCAAGTAAACAAAACTAAGACTGGGGATCAATAGGACCTAGCTCAGTGAAAGCTTGCAGCAGAGGACAGATCATATGAAGAGTGCATCCAGAATTAGGAGAAAAACAATACCCATGATGTGAATAGTGCTGTAGTCTTCAATGAGTCGCTGGTAAAATGAACAGCTGTGGAATGTAATTGCTGCAACACATAATCACAAGAACGAAGTTGCAGTAGCAGTGGGTTCAGACTAAAAATCTTCATGTAGAAGCTTTGGAAACAAAGTTAGAGCAAAAACACTAAAAAAATCATCATCATCATTCCTCAACAGATGTGTATTTATTTTTAAGTGTGATGACGATAATAGCTACCGAGTGCTTTTTAACCTTCATTAGCCACAGTCATAATATTAAAAAGGTCAACTTCACCACATGGAACTAGTCTGAAATTACAGTGTTTTTAGATGGGAAAGCTTTATGATGTATGGCAGCACAATTGTCACAACTTTAATGTGTTTGACATTTAAAGCGGCAAGTAGTGCTTGAGGGTTACTTCATTTTCAGTCTGGATTTCACTTATTTTTACACATTATGTTAGCATCCATGCCTACAACATTAGTAATACATATATTACATAGTATATAGGCAAAAAATATTGCTCATTATGGTGAATTTAAAGATAATGTTACCATCCCACATCATAAGTTCCAGTCACCAGATCCATAATTAGATGAGAACCTACAACTACCATGACACCAAGTCACAGCTCAGACTTCCGCATAACTGTCTTCTTAAAGCCTCGTTTTAATGTGTGCTTAGGATAATAGAGCTCATGTCTCCATCGCTCCCCAGAGAATATGAATGAAATATCACCTTCCATGAATAGACATCAATACAGTAAACACACAAATGCTTATGCCAATATGGTTGGCAACAACTACCTGACGGCTCAAAAGAAGATGGTGGTGCAGATGCTAAATCCAGGAAAATCTGTTTAGCCTTTTTATTACGGCTCGTCGGTGGCTATCATTTTCTGTTTGCAATAATAAAACCTTGCAACTGCACAAATAGTGAGTTGTTTTTGCCCTTTGGTGGAAGGACTTTTATCTAAACAGCTCCTGATCACTGTGTAACCTTGTAAGACTTTGCTGTTCAACATGGACCAAACACAAAGGGTAACTGTGTGCCTATTGATGCCTGAAGGACAACTTGACACCAGTGAGGAGGCAAACTGGGCTCAAGAGATTCTTTAAATCTGTTCATCCTCTCCTTTGAAGAAAACTGACAGAACAGGGACCAGAGCATGTAAGAAAGCAGCAGATGTGTCTCTGTCGTGTTAGCACTCACACAGTATAGCTTTGTTTTCACTGTAGTTAAGAGTCACTCCAGAGGCATGTTTTTGTTAAGTAGCTATGCCTTAGAGAGAGATTAGTGTTTATGAATAACGCTGTTGTTATGTAGTTGTATGTGTTGACCTCCATTAACTTAGTGAAGTGCTGCAGGAACAAAACATCACCAACCATAGAGTACAGAGATAACGGAATAACACATTATTGCTGCACAAATAAACAGTACAAGACCTATCATTTCTTGTGAACAAAAACACAATCTATAATTCTGATTTAAATGCTTATTGTGGCTAAATATCAATATTTTTTTTAACAAAATGCTTTATGACAACATAGAAAAATAAATGTAAACATGTATACAAGATGTTCTACTGATGGATCTTAAAGACGTGAATGTAAAAGTTAAGAGATTCCAAGAGTCTGGTTTGGGTAAATTAGTACCTACATTAAACATCATGTCGCCAAGGGTAAAATTAAGAAAAGGTCATGGAAACAAACTATGCAGCTGATGCAGCAACCAGATGATTGAGTGGTCTGAAAATAGGAGCTCGAATTCCAGCTTTAATGGACCCGGACCTGAAGAATGTTGGAGTTTTCCCATGATTTGAGACATCCTCAGGAGAACGGGGCAGTATACATCATAGAGTGTGCCAAAAATACTAAACAGTGCTATACAGTGCAGCCACATACTTAGAACTCAAGGTCTTCTCCAGTGTAAACTCAAGTTCCACTCAGAAAGTCAAAAATGCCACCCACAGTTCACACATATGAGTACAACTTGCCAAGAACGTCAGCACTACTGATGAAAAATTCAGTGGTTTCTCCATCAGCCAAGTCTTAAAAATTTTGACACACAACTTTATCCGCTCAATTAGAACAATATGTCACTGTGTTAATGCGGACTGGGACCTGCGCAGTACAGTTAATAAAATGTCTCTTTATAAAAAATACATTACAATAGCTTCAACGTCTTGTTATCAGCAGTTACGGTGCAATCCCAAGAGATGTGCAGCTAGGTCTGCCAGTAGCAACTTCAGCAAGATCTAGGACTACAGCCCAACGGACCTGAACATTTTCAAGATAAAAAAAAAGTGGCCTACATTTAGCAGAGTCAGCCAAATAAAACAAAGTGCTTAAGATACATACTGTATATATAAAGAGCCTTTAAAATCCTATATGTGGGTCACAAGCACTGGCGCATCCTCTTTACATAGTTTGCCAGAGGAACTTTCAAGTGTCCTTCCTTGTTACTATGGATACCGTTAAGCATCACAGTAGTCTTCAAAGCACTTGAATGGTTTACAGAAAGTGGGTGGCATATTTATACTGCAAAATCAGTACTAGTCTTCTTTGATTCCCAGTGCTAAATGACAGAAAAATTACCCAAAACTACCTCTAGTGATATGATTAATTGCGATTATACTTCTACAACACTAAAGCAGATGAAAAGACTGCATGGCCTATTTACGGGAGCTTTACTAAGTGCTGGTTCAGCAAGTCTAAAATACAACAGGGCCAACCATAAATATCCCTAAAACTAAGCACTGTCTATTGCAAATGTGGTCTGCAATTGAATTTGTTTTTCTACTTTAGTCTGGATGCTGTCAATTTGAAAACAAATGAAAGCAGATAAAACTAATTGATTGGATATACATGCAACTAATGAATGTGAAAACAATACAATTAAATGGCTCTGAAACATCACAGTTTCAAAAACCTACAACCAATCAAAGAACTCATTTTAGATAGATTGCAATTGATCAAGGTCTAAATTGGAAGGTTTACAAGTACACCTTAATTTGCTAAGAAAGTAAATTGGTCTAGCTTACCAGACAGTCTTTTGGCATGTGCTAAAGGTAATGGGATTAATTGTCTTCAGATATAACTACCTGGATACCTACATGCTGGACTGTTGCTGTAAAAAGTGCTATTTTTGCCAAGTCTAAAACTGGGATTACTTGAAAGTAGACCTATTTCTGAAACACCTCTGTAATGTTGTCATGTGATGCTCAGTGCCGCAGCCTTGTACAGCGTCTTATCTACAGAGACCGGTTACAAGAGGAGAATCTTATCAGCTGTAGCCAATTAGAGCCAGGGGAGTCTGTGAGCACATGTCAACAGCTCAGTGAACTTGGCAGAGCTTAATCTGACCACACCGCTGCATCCTGGCTGTTTTCTATAAATCTGCTGTCATAGTAACCATTGTCGCTTACAAGTAATTTTTGACAGCTCACCCACCCTATAGTTTGTAAGGCGGAAAGTGGCTAAATTAAAATCTCAAAAGGTATTCAAGGAGGTAATGCTTACCTAATGCTTAATACTGTGCAGTTATTATATAGAGTTACCAAAAATATATTTATTCTTTATTTTTTACTTTTCCCAATAACCATTAGGACCTCCTTTCATCCTGTGTTACCTAGACTTACAAAATTTTATATGCAATTTTCACTAAGAAGTCTCACTCTACTGTGAAAATGAAAAGGCCATCCTTTTACAGGCACTCAGCTGTGAGAGTGACAGACACACTTTTGTCACACATCACCATCAGTGCCATCATGGGTCATGAAAGCTACTGGAGGCAGCGCAGTACGGTGAAGCTTTAAGACAATATACAAGATAGTATCTGACAGTGGCCTCCACAGAGTCATGGAGCAGTGAATGGATCATGGTCTGTTGCCTTTTCTACTAAAGCTTTCAGAATGGAGGCCATCACAGTTATTGCAATGGCTCATCTTTTCTGTAATGGCCATATGGTTGACTTGAGACATGAGTGATATTGGTAATGGCAGAAACATTGAGCTTATGGAAGACAAAGACATCTGAGGCTGAGTAAATTAATGTTTCAGCTAATGTAGAACAGGAAAATGCTGGCAGGACATTTTCAGTGTGACAAGTGTACACAATTCAACTGCAGACTCACAGCAGGAGAACTGCTGACAGGTACAAACTGGAGAAAGTCCAAGCCATGTCTCTTCATCAGTAGCTATAAGCAAATGTATTTCACAGACAATGGCTCAAACAACAAAATAATAATTTTGACAATTAACCAGCCAATAAAAAAAACTTTACTTTTTTCACTTCTCTGCTGCAAAACTGAAATGTTATAATAATATTAATAAACTATAGTAATTTACATTTTCATTCACTCCAAAATCTCATGGTGGTAAGCTACTTATGCAGCCACAGCTACCTTGGGGCAGTCTGACAGAAGTTTGGCTGCCAGTTTGCGCCTACAGCCCCTCCGACCACCACCAAACACCAATCACACAACCACATTCAATCACAGGCAATGTAAGCTAAGTGTCTTGCCCGGGGACACAACAACAGTATGGGCTCGGATGGGGACTCGAACCGGTGACCCCTAAATGATAAGCAAAAAAAATTATTTATGTATATATAAAGGAAGGTTTGCAACAGAATGATGAAGATGAAAAACTGTCTGAAGCAGCCAAGTAAACAGCCCATATTACAAAAGAGCCTCAGGTTGTTACCAGAGACTTTGACAAATGGCTAAAACACTTCTCAGGTCATTGCCATTACAACAAAGTGTAGAATTTACAAACACTAATCACCTAGTGTGTGACTTTAGATTAAACCCATTAACCTTCCTTACACAATTCAATGCCGAAGGACAAGTCAAACAAAGGAGCATCAAGTGCCAAAGAAATGTGTTGTCATAGGGGTGGGCAATATGGTGAAAATATATTATTGTATTAAGCCAAGATCACAATTTCAGTTGACTTTGTATTTTTTGTCTCATACAGAATAGATTTTTCTTTTTTTGTGTAAACACTGCCACTGCCGCACGATTCAATGATCTTCCCAGATTAGCAGATCGTCACAACTTTAACACAATACAATCTTTTATTGCCATATCACAACACTACAACACTAACATTAGCTAAAATACCTCATAACAGATACACATCCTTCTCTGACATGAGCAGGGTCTAAAAGTAAAAATGTATTTTCCCCACAGCTGTTTTCATAAGAGCAGTGGCCTTTAAGAAAAAGCTTTGTATAATGAATGGTGCTGCTATAAACAGTCAGATCAGGTCTCTTCAGTGAGAACAGTCGTTAAGAGGAAAAATGGAGATGAGGAAATTAAAAATCAGAATTTTGACGAAAACGGATAAATAAAACATTAAAAGGCAAAGCAAAAACCAAACAACTTTAACTGATGACTTGCACAGCTCGGTCTGAATGGAAATATCTTCAAAGAGAACGACAGTAATGCAAAAGAGAATGGTAAGACGCTGCCAACATATTCCTGTAATTACAAAATGCCCTTAGGAGTTCATCACCTGTATGTTAATGGGACCTTCAGACAGGGTTGTGTGAGGATAAAGTCAACATGAGGCAGTAAAGATGTTGTGCTCAGTGGTTTACAGCTCTAGTGCCCCACAGTTAGAGGCAGCAGCTGTAGATCATTTCACCTACTGGAAGCACAGAAACGAGGGCTGTTGATGGAAGAGGACAGGGGGGGTTCACATTGACTAATGAGACAAAAAATAATGTCAAAAAATCTTGTGTGTTTTATCACATCAAATCAACATGCCCCACAATTGAAAAATGACTAATTCAGGAACAAAATTGAAAAGAATCACGGTCCAAATAATACAACTCATCAGGACCAATCTGAAGCAGTGGTTAATTCTGGATGATTTGGAGACAACCCCCACAAATCTAAAAGTCACTGGGGGCTTTATGGAAAAATAATCCCGAGAACAGTGTTCACATAAAAAAGATGAAGATCTACAGGGACTGACAATCTGGTCTGTTCTTGTTGTCAATCAAAAAACTGACTTCCTTGATGTATTTGTTTTGTAATGACTCGACTTGAACAAACAGACAAGGATTTGCACTCTTACTCATTAAACATGAAAAAAATGCTATTTAGAAATATAAAATGCTAATTGTTTACCCTGCTAACACAAAGAGAATCTGAAAAATAGGCGTCCCCGACATCAAGGTGTATATCGGCGAACGGCCCCATACGTCGGCCCCATAAGTCTGCTACAACTGTCACCAACGGGCACCTTAATCAGACATTGTGTGATTTCTAAGGGTTTTAATATTGTTAACGAGCAATTAAGAGGCCTCGCCCCAAACCATGACAAACATGGGAAGGGTCTATTTGACATTTTTGATTTGTCTTGATGTTTGTGAAGAATGTTTTTGCTAAATTTAGAAAATTCCCTAAAACTACATACTTCTTTCAGTCTATAGGGGGCACTATAGATGTAGCTGCCATCATATTAGTCAGATGTGTTCAGGGCCGGGGGGTAATTAGGTATTTCAGGTTTGAGCCTAATCATGCTGTGGCATGACCTCAATTCATGCCAGACATCCCAGGAATCTGACTGAACTGCAGCAGTTTTGTAAAGAGGAATGGTCAAAGATTGATCCTGATCCATGTGCCAGACTGATCTGCAACTACAGGAAGTGTCTGGTGGAAGTTATTGCTGCCAAAGGGGGGGAAACCAGATATTAAATGTGATGGTTCCTCCCCATTCTGTCATTGTTTGCATGTTATCCTCATTAAAAATATGAAAACCGAGAAATGTTTGGGTGGTTTTAGATAAAGCAGACAAAGATCAGATCACATTTGATGGTGATTTTATGCAGAAATGTGACAAATTCCAAAGGCTTCATCCTTTTTCATGTCACTGTTAAATGACAGCTACACACCTTGTCTGAACACTCTGAGTATCACATGATTGAACTGGGTTTATACATGGACCAACAATCTAACATGGCAATTAGCTGCACACATAAGTGGATTTTAATAACTAGGCCTGTGCTGTCGTCCCCGACAGCAAGGTGTATATCGGCGAAAACGGCCCCATACGTCTGCCCCATACGTCTGCCCCGTACGTCTGCTACAACTGTTACCAATGGGACCTT
>JAVQKC010079260.1:0-24243 GCA_036025475.1 Philypnodon macrostomus | reverse complement strand
AAATCAAAAAGTAAAATAGACCCTTCCCATGTTTGTCATGGTTTGGGGGCGAGGCCTCTTAATTGCTTGTTAACAATATAAAAACCCTTAGAAATCACACAATGTCTGATTAAGGTGCCCGTTGTAGTTGCAGTTGTAGCAGACGTATGGGGCAGATGTATGGGGGTGTCTCGCCGATATACACCTTGCTGTCGGGGGTGACAGCATAGGCCTAGTTTTAGATTGATATTAATAATTCAGATAAGGAGAAAACCACTGAAGCCCTGTATACAGCCTATAGTGTTTTCATTAAAATAGTCTATTAATGACAAGTGCATATACATAGTGTATGTGAACAATGGGCTGTTTTCATTTGACCTAGAGTTGACCTGATTGGTTGGGATAGATCACATGACATGGAAGGGGTCTTCATTTATCTTTCTGTATAGTGAACAAGTCAACACATCACTCTGGATATTACGCACCATGGTTATTCACTGAGGAGATGAAAGTATACAATCACAGTGAAGGACAACAGGGATATTAATAATGATGATAATATTTTGAAATACTGGTCAATCAGCTTGTACCACTTACAGACAAGTGCAGTGATGCATGAATAAATAAAAAACAGACAGGAATCACTGGTCATCATATTTTAATGGGCACTGTCTGGACACTTTACAACTGACTACACAGCAATTCGATTTATTATTTTAAATTGAGTCTCATGGCAGTCATCCATTGTCACTTCAAAATGTATTTCTTCAGAGTATGAAGAGTAATCAATGGTGAACAACTCATTTGTGTGTGCAAAGTTGAGCACTAAAATATCACTCCACTGACCCGTTGTATTAGCTTGTGTATTGTTACAGACATATTCAGTTTGTGTTTGAATGTTTGTTTTATCTCTGCCTTTTGCATATGATCCTTGAGCTTGGTTTATCTCAAGTCCGCATGCAATCCTAGCACGATATAAGAAATGTGTGGCTTAAATAAGCACTATAATTGCCAGACCAGTCTACTGTGAGAAACCTGATCTGTCGAACTCATTTAACATGCGTAGGGGTGAAGTTTTCGTGAGTTTCTTGCTCCGATTATCTTCCATGAGACTGTAACATGAGCTGGGATAGGCTCCTCAGCACTTTCACACACATATATAACGTGTCAGTTCAAATCAAAATGTAACTGCCTCCATATCAGCAGGATCTATTGTGTTCAATGTGCTTCTGTTTTCAACCTAATGCCTATGGGGCTTTTGGTGCTGCAGTTCCTGGACTTGAATTGTGGCTTCCTGCCAAAAGTGCTAAAAATGGATTCACATTCCATACACTGATTATTCTCGGGCCATTTGGTTGATTCGATTACTATTGGGTCTTTTACACATTTTTCCAGAGCTTAAATGATGATTTTATGTTTTAATGTAAAGCACTTTGGAAAGCTCTGCGGAAATACACTTTGATTTATTCATTTACATTTTCAGCTATAATTGTCTGGTTAAAATGTGGTTACAACTTTCTGATTTCAATCGTGAAATATTCTGAAGCCATATTAATGCATCTTTACTATTCAAAGCTCCTACTTCTTAATGCCAATGTTTATTTTACATTGGTTCTTGACTTTCCCCAGGTTCTATGTTTCGTTATGGCATACTGCTTCTCAGACAGCACTGGTTGCAGTCTTGTTGTAGTCATGAAGGCATCTCACTGCAATTTCACCACAAAATGATGATTGACAGCCGGGGCAAACAGACAGACACTACCTTATCTATAGTCCCATGCTGGTGAAGGAAGGCAAGAGGTACCACAGGAAATCACGATTTATTAAATACAGCAAATGAAGCTCTTTATACAGACATTGGTAATATATGGTGCAACCCAGTTCTCAGCTTGTGTGGAGTAGGCATTCGAGCATACATTTTAATGGCGAGGGATCAGAGCGTATTAATCCGTAGCTTTGTCGAGCCACATTCCCGCTAATGTGGCTCTTTACCAAGCTATTATAACCACAGTCCTGACGCTGGCAAATGGAAAATAAATTGTACAAAGATGGCTGCTGTATTCAGTCATGTGTGCAGTGGTCCCTTAAGGGGGACTGACCCATTTTAGGAACGGGAATATGGAATGTTATATATGGTTTTTGATATTTCATGTTTGATCTATTAAATGTGGGAGAAGTGGGGAATTCACAGCAACTACTGGCCTTAGGTGGAGCCATTTGGTCACCAGCCTGCTCTGGGCACTCCTGTTTCCCCTACCGTCATTGGGGCCAGGACTCCCCTGAAAAAGACATTCTGAATCTGAATGGGACTTCCTTGGTTAAATAAAGGAAAAAAAAAAAAAAAAAAAAATAGTGATATAACCATTCATTCACGTTTGTTTAAGCATTTTAGATTCTCAGAACAGACTTTTCTGACTTTTATGACCAAATAGCGTGCCCCATGATTGAAACATAATTATAGGCTAGCACCAGATTTTTTTTACTCGACTTGAATTTGACTTTCCAAAATGAAAACTCCACATTCACCACAGTGGTTGACTAACAGTATGGCAGCGGTGTGGAGACAGGACCCTGCCTCTATACTGCAGGAGGTGATTACTGATTAGAGCGTGCTAATAAGGCAACAGAAATATTGTTGAGTTCCAGTTGTCCTCTGAGTTCGGAGCTAGTGACAGCATCTCAGATTTGAAGCGGTCCAGTCGTTAACAAATCTATTACGTTGACAGCTTCATTTAGCAGTTAGCAGGATTAGCAACAACAGAGATTTTAGCATATTCTGTAGCTGGAGATGCTAACAGGTACCGGATTGACAGAAGTGAATAGTTCATATTAAATTAAAACAGGTTCATTGAATATTATACGAGTAATATTTTTCATTTTCTTGTCAAATTGGGAGTTTTCAGCTCGGGGGTTGTCCGAGTTGCCCCGAGTAGGAATTCCCACATCAAGGGCCGTTCCAGTTGATTTTTACAACTCGGAATTCAGAAATCCCGACCTCCGAGCACAACTGGAAGGCTCCATTTCTTTCATATCCACATCCTGAGGGCTTGTGTGTCTGGCAGTTTTAGCTTCTAAAGCCGCTAAAAACTAAATGGTCTCGCTTGAAGTCTCTATTCACCATCATTTTCTCAAAATACTGCATGTAGAAAATGAGAAGCCCTCGACTCTACAGCTCCTGGTGGTGCAGTGTGGAGCGTAATCATGGAGTATTAACATTCATATTGAAAGATGAAGCCTTATTAGGAAGCAGCTGCAGTAAATTACATTTGGTTTGGGCTGCATGCATGCAGATGGAGGGTAAAGTATTTATGAAGTTCAATTTTCTGTCTCGGGGCAGTCGAGAGAGCAAAAAATAATCTATATGACTGTTTGACATGTAAAGCCCTATTATGTTTTATGTATTGTATTTTAAGACTGAGGTTGTAATATCTTTATGCCTGTTGCTTCGAGAGCCGTTGTTATGAGATACACCCGGTCTCAGGTGACATGGCTATTGATTTTATTGTTGTATAAATTTAAGAAACATTTGAAGACTTTTACAGGAAGGTAACTGATCTACAGTGACGTACAGACTTGGGTGAATATCAGAAAGAGGACAGCTATACAGAATATCACAACGAGTCAAGAGTGTAATGGTATATCTTGTTACAGTTTGTGTCTGCAGCTAAATCTGATCCGCTATACTCTTCATGGGTCATTTTAGGTCCAGATTTATTTATTTTTAATTCTAAATTCTGGACTAAATTGTTATTTTACCCAGTATTTGTGTCATAAAAGTTAAAATATGGTGATAGCATTTACTAATTTATCTTCTACCTATTCTGAAGCATATATCAGCAACTATAGCCCTTAGGTGGTAAATTTTTTTACCATCCATCCATCTTCTTCCGCTTATCCGGGGCCAGGTCACGGAGGCAGCAGTCTAAGCAGAGATCCGAGATCTTGTCCTTTCGGTCATGACCCAAAGCTCATGACCATAGGTGAGAGTCGGAACGTAGATTGACCGGTAAATCGAGAGCTTTGCTTTTCGGCCTTCTTCAACACAACAGACCGTTACAACGACCGCATCACTGCAGAGGCTACACCGATCCGCCTGTCAATCTCACGCTCCATCCTTCCCTCACTCGTGAACAAGACCACAAACATTATTTTATTTAAAATAAAACGGATAAAACGTTTTATTTAAATGACTTTGAAATTAACCATAGTTATTTTATCATTACCTGTTTATTAATATCTCTGGTCTTACACGTTTCATTGGGCATTGTATACAAGATGTTTTCCTAAAAGCCTCATTGTTCGACTGTTAAACCATCACCCAGTTTCCCATTATGTCGAGCTCAAACATTAAACTATTATCCGCAGTTGACCTCCAAAATATCAGCATCAGTTTAAAAAAAATGATGTGAGTATAAAGGATTGAAGTCTCTGTTCAGAGCGAGATATGAGCTCAAACCACGAACCATCGGAGACACTCAAACTATCAAAAGTCTGTTGAAGCGTAGATGTTTATCATTGATTATTAAATGGGAAAAAAAGTAATTTGAATTTGAACGCCCTCGTTGTCATTGCTGTCAGGTCTTTGAATGCATCACGCATATTTACTGGCATGTCATCGGAAACAAATGCAAAAATGGTTAAGAATGATGTAAAGGGATCCTGCTATACAGTCCTGTATGCTGAGGAGCTGACCTTCTCTGGTGCTGAATACCTCTCTGTGTAGATGGCTGAAGAAACCTCACCTCACTACCACTTTGCATTGTTTTCATTGGGTGTAATCTGTGCTTAATATGAGCCGGATCCTTTTCACGCTCATATTTTGAGAGGGTTCGTTCCGGTAACAGTTGACCTTGGACTTCTGCTCCTATTGAACATGACTATTTTGAGCCATTAAAACGTGTATTAGACTACATAAAAACACTCATTGAGCCACATTACTTAAGAGTCTCACACACAGATTGTTCCACTCCAGTCTCTCAGCACACCACACTCCCTCACATCTTCCAGTGCGTGTGTGTATATGGCATTGTGTTGAGTGTGGGATCTCTTTTGGGCCTCTGTGGACCGAGGGCTCACACCGCTATTTGTGTTCCGGCAACGTTTGACTTACAAATTAAACACTGGGTTTAATACTAAAGTGTGCATGGCTGGCAGGGGGCGACAGACTCTTAAAGAGAGATTTGCCTAATCCAGTCCAATTTCAGCCAAGATAAATCTACAGCTTCCATATATACGCCAATATTTTTCAACAAGGGTCCAGGGACTGCAGATGGAAATGGGTTCTGAGAGCTATAATCTGGTACAAGGCATATTTTCTCTGTGATTAATGCTAATGTACATGGTCCCTGACAAAAAAAAACAAAAAAAATGAAATTAAATACTGGCAAAAAATGCTGAAAAATAGCATAACATAGCCCCTTTAAGCACTGGCGTTACACTGTAAGCGTTTGTCTAGAGTTAGTTGAGCTTTGATAAAACCAGAAGCACTTGCACTGCTAAATTCCCATTAATCCCTGCTGACAGACAGCGAAAGAAGCTTTTAACAGAATTCAATATTTCTCCAGCAGCCTGACATGGTGTGTCCTCTGGCCCGGCCCGACTGTCACTCAGTTTAATTACTCTTGTTGTAAAACCTATCAGCCTCCAACCAAGTCCACACCGGCCTCAGCAGCCTTTAATACTAGTTACAGCAGCAGTGTGGCTCTGTGTTGGAGGTGAGAAGAAAGGTTTACTTCTATATTGTTTACTGGAGGTCAGAAAATAAGAAGCGAGTTGGTACAATCTGTCATTTTGAGGTTGACCAATGCTGTTTTTCACACGATGATTGTAAATTTACCCAAATAAAGCTGTACTATGCGTTAGTTAAGTACTGCTAGTCTATAGTGATAATGTTACGGAATATACAAATGTGATGCAGATCTGAACTTTTTGCTTACAATCTCGCCTTCTCTTTTGTTGTGCTTGTATCAATAGAGAATCCGAAAACTTTTCAATTACCTTGAAAGTGAAAAAGAATCAGACACGCTGCTCATGGGCATTTGTAACTCTGATCAATAACATTTGTGAATAATTGTTTTGGATCATTCAGGGCTCAGCAATTACATCAAGTTTGAAGTTGGAGACCCCCTGTAGTCTTGCAGAAGCCTTGAGGTCTTTGATGCATTGAACATTTGCAATTCATGTCATTCAGCAGTAAGGGAACTATATATATTATATGTTTTATAATGACAAAGCTGAAATCTGAAAGTTTCTTAAATTGTAAAAAATGCTTAACCGGACCATTTTCTTCTGGAATGTAAAGTAGTCATTATTAGTCCCTCCCATGGCCTCTACAGCAACATCAAATCAAAGTTTGTGGGACTATATGTGGTTGAGTTTTTGAGTGGTATAGTAGCCCATGCAAAATCTGATTGGATGTTCTTGTAGAAGCTAGAGGAGGGACATTTATTTATTTTCTCATCTTGATTGGATTGAGAATAACAGAGTGCCCAGAGAAACCCCACTCAGACACAAGGGGAACACGCACACTCCACAGCGATGCCTTGCCAAGTCTGGATATCTAGCCCAAGGTCATACTTATTACCACTTTGCTACCAGCATCTCCAATACTGAAATCTGTGTTAGTGACAGCAGAATTTAAATGCTTTTGATATGTAACAGCAGTGTTTCATAACATATTGAGGATTTCTATTTTATTTCCATGTGCCCTGAACCAATTTTTTTTCCCCCATAATCGTATATGCCACACATCTGCGGCCATCTGTTGCCACTCACAGATCTTGGAAATAGCAGCCGGCCCATCTGACGAGCGTGTCTGGGTCTGGCTCGTTCTGTGCTCAACGTCTCAATCACATTGCAATTCAAGCTGTGATCGTTTCCCACCTCGGCCCAAGAGCTTGAGCGTATCACTGGAAATAGACGATCCTCTCGGCATCCTCTTCATGCATAAATTGTGGTGGTCGACATGGTTGTTTACCATCTCTGCAATGGTGTGAGCAGTACCTATGTGTGCGTCCGTGCCTAATCTTTGTTTTCGTGTGTGGACCCAGCATATAAAGCAGGACAAAAGGAAATGTCTTTGAGGTAGCTGCCTGCGATTTCATGTTTTTTATGAATATGTTGCCCCCGGCTGAAGGATGGCGTGGACTGATTTGGTGGCACAGTACCTGAGATGGAGTCAAGTCCCAATCTGCATACATGAATGTTAAGAGTTGCATTTTGTGTCCTCAGGCGCTAGACATATGCACTAAAAACACACAATGATTCCCACAGTGCGACAATGTCTGTGTTTAATCAAAGTTTAAGTGAAAAGTCTGGACCTAGGTCAAAACTTCTTTCAGTTAGCTTCGCTCAGTGGGTCTGCCCAGGCCATGCCAATGTTATATACAATGTGTTTTTATATTGCAAGAAGCACAATATTTACAGAAAACAAATCTCAACCTGTGTGTAGCCCATGGAGATAGAGAATACCCAAAGAGAAATAGAAAATAGTGGGGAAATGGCTCTAAAAACTGTGCATGTTAATATATTATGGTGTTGCATTACCTCGGTGTTACCGTGAGTTCTCTTCAGTTTCCTCTCATATATGGGTTACGCGAAATGGTAACTCTTAATTGCACCTAGTAGATAAATGTGATAGTCTGTGTCTGTCCTGTGACTAAAAGGCTATTGGCTAGAGTGTACCCCACCTAAGGCCCATAGTTGCTTGCCACCAGATGAATTAACCCCTCTGTAGAGCTTTACAAGCTCTGCTGTGTAAGGAAGGAACAGACGACCGAACATAAAAAATGTCTTTACTACAAATGAAAAGTACTATGAAGAAAAAGTATTTTGTACAGTGTAATCCCACACAAATGTAGCATCAGCAGAAAACAAGAGAAGGTGCTGAAAGCTGCAGATGATCAGAATGGTATCAACCAAAGAGAATTGCCAAAGACCTGCAGCTCAATGAGTCATAGTCCAATTAGTCTTTGTTCGTTTATAATTTGCACCTTCACAAGATCAGGAAAGATGTGTCTGGTAATGGGAAGAGGAATAACATCACTAATCATTATAATTATTACACAAAGATACTGCTTCACGTAAGAGAGCATAAAGACGGGCCTAGTTGTCATTTATATAGACCATAATGAATTAAATACTTAACAAAAGTGGCCAATTACAAGCCTGACTGAAAAACATCTTAGACTGGCTTTGGCTAATGTCACTTTCTGATATCCACTTTGTCAATAGCTTTTATCTGTCCATGCATTTATTCATTCAATTACCAAGATGTACCTTTCTGAACTAAGACTTGACTAGCCTTGATTTATACAGCACTGCACTATACTTAAAGCTGTACAAATGCATAGAAATAGTGGTAGCCAATGCAACCCAGTAAGTGCTTTCAATTGAAATGCATTGCCTGCCTGCCTGCCTGTTGTTCTTTGACTAGTTCTTTGGTGTGACTTAGAGCTCAGATTGAAAGGGCTTGAATAATTCAAATTTCTAAATGTTGCAGATTTTACCCGTTTTCCCGAGTAATCTCATCATTTAAATTAAAAACCGTCCCTTGTTACACACACACACACACACACACACACACACACACACACAAAGTGGTTTCCTGGTTGCTCTTCCCCAGCAGAGGCAATTTGTTAAATCCTGATGGAATTCATTAGTTTCTTCATTTGTTTCCATGGAGACGGAGCGACTCCTTGATGCTTTGTTAATCACCTCTTAGGCCTTAGCCACGAGGCACCCACTGATAAGAAATAAAAACCAAAACCATGGACAGATCTAATCTCAAAGAGTGGCAGATCTGAACTATTTTATTATTGCTGTTCTTGAGCTGTCAATCAGAGACACTATTACAGAGACTATTACATTCAACTACTTTGGGAATGTACTTTTGCTCACGTTCTAGCTCGGCCCTTAAAAAAAGGTGCCGTCCATAAGTTTCCTTTAATAAAAAGAAAATTGAAAAAAAGATGAAGCTTTCTCTGACCGTGTTCGGAAAGTAATGTTTTTTCTTAATTTAGGAAACTATGGGCCTTTGGGCGTTGGAAGAACGCTACAGAAAACCCACGGTAACACGGAGGACATGCAGACTCCACTCAATATCTGCCCGAGGCTTGAACCCACATCTCTCACTTCTGCAGTCCAACTCATTGTGCTCTGGTTTACATCATAGTCACAATACAAATTCACTATTACTATACATGCCTAATAAAAAGTCTAATCTTCCTTTGTCAGACAGCACTGATTGACTGGTGGGTGGTAGGTAAAAACACCATAGTCCATAAAGCAGTGTAAACAATGCCTGCAGACACAGTGAGGAGACGTATAGGACAACTCCCCCGATGGTAAGGCTCACTTTATTTCCCTGCGCTCTCCATCTTTGGTAATTTGTGCTCAGACAGTCTGCCTCTCATAGTATTTTTATTGCCTTAACTGGATAAGACCGGACTTCCCATTTTATACCTTCTAATGTTGCTTTATTTCTCTATGGGCCCGTACGATGTGGGTTACTGCCTTGCCTCTTCTGGTGATAATAAATCTGCTGTATACTTTAGTACCGGTCAAGATAGTTCTTTAAAGTAAATGAACGAGATAAAAGGAATCCGTCGAGCGCAATGACTCATAAAAGTGTTTCAAAATAGTTGGACTTCTAAATATTGAGATATTTGAGATTGAGAATCTGGAGTCAATGGAGTGAGACCTGACATTAAGTGAAATATACCCAAAGCGAAGGAATAGTAGATTTTAGCTTGGAGATGCTGTCCAAAGAGAAGCGTGGTAGTGGGATTTCGCTACACCAATAATAATAATAATAATAATAATGCATTAGTTTTATACAGCACTTTTCTCAAGACTCAAAGACGCTTTACATTACATTATTCAGTCACTTCACAGTCACACCCGGTGGTGGTAAGCTACTTGTGTAGCCACAGCTGCCCTGGGGCACACTGACAGAGGGTGGGTGGCTGCCAGTCTGCACCTACAACCCCTCCAACCACCACCCCATTCATTCATTCATTCATTCATTGGCATTGCGGGTTAAGTGTCTTGCCCAGGGACACAACGACAGCGTGTGCTTGGACGGGGACTTGCTTGACCGACCCTCTGATTGAAGGGCGAGCACCACTGCAGCCCACAAACAGCTCTACTTTCTTTTATTTTGTTTACATACAATTTTAAAAAGCTATATAGTGGTTGATATTCTCAGACAGAAATCCAAGTACGAACTACATGTAGAGCACAACCCTGACAATACAATTGTTTATTATTTAAAAGATTTTTTACAATCGAAATGAAGTCAGAATATTGCTTTCAGCCTGGCCTCCCCTAACCGCAGCATAACCCCAGTCTTCATTACTTCCTGGACAACTAGAGCTGCGTGCCTGGTCTGTGGCTGGCGTTCCATGGCTCAAACATATGTCCCACACTATATATGGAAATATAATGTGTGTAAAAGGCAGTACAAAATGTAAACAGATCCACTGGGATTTTTTTTCAGAGAATGATCCCATATCCAATTTGCAGTAGCTCGGTGGGTAAAACCTTTGTTTAGAGCCAGGCTGTAACACTGACATACTGAGTGCTAACTAGAGAGACCAAAGCTCCCATGTGCAGTGAGATCCAGCAGAACAGGTTGGTTAGTTTTGCCCTTGCACTAGATTTTCAAATAGGCTGAACTCTTGCAAGTGCACTTCAAGCATTCACAAATCTTGCACTTTGATGCTTTCTTTTTGCTAATGATTCTCCAAGTAAAGGTGAAGTCCTCCACAAAGTCAAGAAGCATACCATTTTTCATGATTGTCTGCTGGGATGATGTTAATGTTTAAGAACATCTGCACAGCACATTTGTCTAACCTGTCAGTCTTCTCATGAGGACGGCGCAAACTTAAGAGAGCAGCAAGGTCAAGGTCATGAGAAATCAAGGTCTACTGGACATTAAAGGGTTTCTCTGTACACCAATGGAAAAAAACGATTAGAATCATAAAGATTATAATCTCTTCATAAACCTGGAGGGAGTGTGACATCCATGAAGTTGTTTCAACAAATACCACAGTTTAACTGCCACACTCATGGTAAAGTGCAAACAATTAATTGTAAAAAATGGATTTTAGATAGATCACAATACTTTTTGACACAATGCTTAGTATCAATACTTCCGCTAGGTATCGATACTTTTGTGACGTCATCATGCTTAATTAATGACCTACAGTTCTGGTGGTTTGCTGCAGTTCCTAGGCTGGCCACTATGGGCACTGTGAATGAGTGTAAAGTGACATTTGTACATTTATATTCTGTTTAAGTTGGTCTCTATGAGACAGGTGGGTGTATTGTTGTGTACTGAGGACAACTCTGTTGAAGTTAAAATTAGAATATAAATGTAGAATTATACTTATTGACCTTTGTGGGAGAAGTTAATTTGCTTTTTCGCAATATAGCTGATATGCCAATTTAATACATGTTTCAGCTTTATTATGTTTGGATTATTCTATTTTTGTTAAGGCCCTATTTTCTCTTATCCCACCCTGAGACATAGCTGAACCTTATTGTAAAGCCATTCCAAAGCTCCGGTTCGTTCATGAACGTCACATCTCTAGCCAAAATCCAGTCACATTCAGTTGTAATGTGTTAGAAGTGGGCATGTTTATTTTGAAGAACCCTGTTGTTCAAAGCCGTGACACTTCCCTTGTTTGTGGAGCACAGTGTGGCCCATTGTGTTGATCATCATTATTGTTTGCCATTATCACCCCAGTCTGGAGTGCTTTGGCAGCTGCAGTGAACCCTGGACTAGGCTGCTATTATTCCTGTTTACACACTCCTAAAAATGTCTAATTATGTGGTGAATCACAATTCCTTGCAATTTTCTCATCCCCATACATCAAAACAGGCATTCCAGAGCTCCAGAATGAGCATCAAAGCTGAGAGCTGGGCAGATGGACCCAAATGATACATAATGCAAGGCCCATTGGTGTAGTGTGTATGCCTGTGTCAGGAAGTCTATTAATAATGTCATGATCTAAGGTCTCAAGACTCTCTCCTTTTAAAGAAACAGCTAATGGGAGCTTTGGTGTGAAGAGCCATTTCCACACCTGTGCCATTACATTTTATCTTGGGATCTACGGATAAATAGGCCACATGTTTGTATACAGGGTTCTAACTAAATGAAAAGCCAATGTTAGAATACAAGTGACTACCATTATCCTGGCCTGCCATCCTACAGAATCAAAAATGACAGACAGAGCTTACACATTCCTAACCGGTTTAAGAGTGTTTAATCTAAATTTTTCAACTTTCTACAATTACATTTATTTAAAAACAGTTATTTCTAATCTTTACTATATATAAATGTTATGTTCCGGGTACAATGGCATTAAACATGAAAGAATAAATATCTACAGAGAGCCCTGTGTTCCAGCTTGTAGAAAAGTTAGCTTTGTTTCCTATAACAAAGAAACCACAGCATTAATCTGAATTCAAACACACCTGCTCCGAAAGTCTTAACCAAAAGCTGCCTTGTGAATGAAAATGAGCTCTGTCTCTACTTCAGCCCTAACTTTGTTTAGGTCTGTTAAAAGACTGTTTTAGCATAGTCTGCATTGGCCATTCATTTGACCAATTCCTCCCAAGTAGATCATTTCTACTGACAGGACTATCATCACTACAAATATTCAGAGAGATTACACTGTGGGCATTTTAGACCCACTTAATGCGCATTGCTAGTTCAGAATTTCACATGGCTAATAACATTGATTAAATTCACTGGCCACCCCCACACACACACACACAGTTGTAGTGGTCTTGAGTCCAGTCCCGAGACCACTTTTTCATTGTCTTGGTCTCTTCATGGTCTCGGACACAGTTTTACTCGGTCTTGATCTCGAACATTAATTACTTTAATAATTCTATATATTTCAAATGAATTGCTCATTATGAAAATTTCCTAAAAAAAAAAACATCAATCTGTGTTTTTAAACTTGTCTGGTCTCGAACTGGTCTCGATGTGCCTTGGTTCAGTCTAGTCTTGGACAGATCTCGGAGTACTGGGATCTCGGCCTGGTCTCGGATAGTCCGCTCTTGACTACAACACTAGTACATATACGTTTCCCACTCCTAAATGCATCGTGCCAATTGATCTGTGCATAGTATCTTGGGAATACTTCAGTTTGTAGTGAACTTTTACATCTGTTCAATATTCATTTTGTGTTATAGATGTAACCACAACAACCCCCAGATTATCTTGGGTTTGTTTTTGTTTGTTAATGAGAAACTAGGATTGGTGTCTGTGTGTTGCCAATGATTTTACACCCTTGTTTTACGTATAGCCTAGATGTTTATCCCCAGTAGACCGCTATCAGAGCTTTCACTAAACACGATCAATGCAGGCAAATGTTTAAGACTGGTAATTAGCACTAGGGGAGTTAGCACCTTACATTTTCTTTCTACAGCTTCTCTTTCAAGTCTGATTTGGCCTTAAGGTTTGAGATATACTTCTGAGAATCATTAGTCATATTATGCTCCACTTAGATGACTGCCCTACACGGTCTTTGTCTACAGACCCTTTCAAAGACTGTAAACAGAAAGTTCTAAATTACAGAATGTAGGCAACTGGAGGCAAGCCCGTAATACATTTTCAATGGAGAAATCAGCATTAGCCACAAAATAGTGCAAATGAAGATGGTTTTGACAAACGACAACCACTCTGCTACATGTAGGTGATGTCAGAGCCTGGTTAGGGAACATTAGTGACTGTACCTCACATTGTATGTTTATTTAATATACACATTAGTAACAGTTAGATTTGGCTGGTGGCAAAAAAGTCCTTACACCAGGACTAAACCCTCTCTCATGCCCAAGTCAGGAGTGAATCTAATCAATATTATATGAAATAGCATTCCGATGTCTGTCTAACGAGAAACTATAGACTTAGTATGTTCTGGTATGAAGAATAGCCGTAGCCTGCTCCTCTAAGATGCTATTATGGCTGCACAGTGAGGGCTAGTCTTTGTCACTTTGAGCTGATGAAGAAAAGAGCCTGGGTAGTGCGTAATGACAGAAGAAGAAGAGGATAAGCCGCAGAAAGTGGACAAGGAGGAAATGATGTGAGAGCGGAGAGTCTTTTAGGAGATCTGTGGGAACTAATGGAGGATGTCAGAGAGGGCCGTACGAGCTTAAATTCTGGACTACTGCCATGTGGTGTGTCATAGGCCGGTGGATCTGGCAGAAACTGATCACTCTATGCTAAATAAGTTGGATGTTAGAATCCGGGTGCATTATGTGTGGATACTGCAGTGTCTCTGGGCCAGACACTTCTCCCACCTTGCATATTTCTACGGTATGAATGAAAACGTGAATGGTGTGTTTGATAGCCTCATCCATTATTAGTTGTCATTTTGTATTCTCTTCTGGTTAAAAAAAAGAAAAAGCTTGCAAAAACAATCCATTTTTAGAACAGCCTGACTCAACACAAATTGCTGCAATCGTCATCATCATCATCCATCATCCACCGTCACCATCAGCCATCATCATCATCATCATCATCAATATTATCCCTACTATGGCCCTGACTATTCTAATTCATCCATTCTCTTCCGCTTGTCCAAAACCGTGTCGCATGAGGCAGCAGTCTAAGCGGGGAAATCCCGCCTTCGACCCCCACCTGATCCACATTGCACCATGGTACCTCCCGCGGGTGGTGGGTCCACAGGAGGGCTTGACAGCGAGTGCACAGGTGGGGACTCAAACGACCGACCCTCGGGTTGAAGGGCGAGCATCTGCCCACTGCACCACCGCTGCTGCTTATTCTAATTCACTCATAATTTTTTTTTTTTTTTTATTAAAGAAATCCCTTTAACCGTGTGTTATCCGTCATTTCTGGATCCACACAACTCCCATTTTTCTTCCCAACCTTCCTTTGATCCAAGCAGCCTTTTTGCTTTGTGCTGACCGTAGCAAGAGCTATTGTCTCTGCGTATGGGCTCGAGCTTAGCGCATCTTATCTCGGCTAATTACCAAATGTGGTCCACTCTTTTGTGGAGGAAAAAGACAAAGCGGTAAAACAAAGAAGTGAAAGTAGTTTTTAGGTTGGAACAAAGGCAGAGAGGTGGTGAGGAACTGATGTCTGAAGAGATCCAGCCTGAGTTTGTGTACACAGTCGATGTAAAACTCAGACAGTATTCTTCTTTTGAGGCTTGATATAGAGTTTGGTTAGTGTTTATAAATGCAACTGAAGACTTTTATGGATTATTGATGCATTTTATCATTGAGTGGTATAATAAGCCATAATGCCCTCCAGATGCATGACTTCTGTGAATATAAATGTGCTGTGATTCGATTTACCATCTCGTTGAGTTTTCCAATCAAACCCCAGCCATCTTCCTATCTCCACTGACTGTTTTCCCAGATGAGCCTCACATGTTATGGTTCATTTATGCAGAAATATAGATTTTAGAGCAAATGATAAGATTTCATAATTTATCTTGGGAATTGAATAAATTAATAACTTTCTATGGCTTATTTATGTATATATTTACATCTTTATCAGGCTCCAGTGGGCTTCAAAATCACTAAATGTCATTTATGATCCAACTGATTTGCACACTGTAAACATCTAATCCGCAGGCACACATTGATTGTGTGTGTCAGCCTGGATGACTTTATATATATCATTGTTGTCAGTCCTAATCATGCCAGTATATCACATGAGGCCTCACATGTTGTAAATAGACATTTCTAATAATAAAAGGTGTCACTGGGGCTAAAAAAGCATTTATGTAAATTATATGTACATATTTCCAGTGATGCCAATATTATAAACAGGTACAAACTGAATTTAAACAACTAGAGCTACTGTATATACAGAAAATTGGAAGATTAGATTACGGTATGATTAGTTCCTCCAACCATCTATTGGGACAATCGTTTTACAAAGCCCCATTAGAAAAAGGATTCATGTTTCATTTTACTACAATCCATTAGACAGTGTATTTTGTAATTGTAATGTAAACAATGACTATAGGAGTTATGTTTCTAAACATCCTGAAATATATGTTAAAAAATAATAATAATAATAATAAATAAATAATAATAAATAAATAAATGAAAAATAATTATAATAAATGTTTAATTTAGGTGGCATTCTGTAGCATAAACATGAAGCAAAAATAACGAGGAGTAAAAGCCCCGTGAGGTTGATACATTCAGTTGTTTTTGAACAATGTTCCTCCATGTTTTTGTGATGCTCAACGACTGAAAAACTCAATTGCTCTATGGAGACTTTGTGCTTTTACTAACTGCCTCTAGTCAGTGGGACCATAATGTAAACCTGAAAATAACATGTTAACAGACATCCTGCCTCTTTTGTGACATTGAGTCTTATGCCTGCTAATTATGACAGACAAAACAATGAAAAGGCACTTGGAGGAGACCTACGGGACCCCAAACAGCGAGAGAAATGACAATTATCCCACGGCTCGAAGCGCTACTTAGGCTCATCAGCGACCCGCAGTGAATGAGTTTTGACAGAGCCAGGAGTAAGGACGCTCAAAAGAGGAAGGCTAGAGTCACATCTAAAGACTTTCACAGAAGCATTCAGGGCTGGAGCCATCGGCATTAACAAGCTGTCTGTATCGATGGAGATGATATATCAGAGTGAGAATACAATGTAATGAGAGTTACAAGGAAGGTCATAGTTGCTAAATCTTAATTTGTAAAGCAAGCCACCGTGAGTTATTAGCAGTTTGTATTTACAGTGGATGAATAGGGTTATGCACATGTTTGTAAGGACATAACGGTGATAATGTGATAGCCATTGCTAACTGAAGAAGCACATTTAAGAGAGTTGTGGTACAATTATTGCTTAGTTTTACACAGTTTCATGTAGATTTTTAGTAAAGTGTGAAATTATCTGTGTCCGGTTTAACAGAAAGAAACACAAAACAGCGACCATAAGGTATAAGAGCAAAGCTAATAAGCTAATAGGGAGCTAATCGTATTATCAGACTGAGATTCAGTTCTACAGTCTGCGTTTAACATGTACATTAGATAACAACTCTTTATTATTGCTGTGAAAAATTATAATAATACTGCATTTAAGTAAGTCAACACACACACGGCGGATTTGCAGAGACAATTGATATTAGCGATCTCTGCCTCAGACTGACTGAGGCTAAACAGGCTAAGCATCTTCCTCCTGTGACCTTTTAGACGTCGTAGCAAAATCACAAAGATGATTATGCTTCTTCTAGTAGCGCCACTATAAAAAAGTAGTTCAGATCTAAGGTCATTGAATAAAAATCCATCCCTTGCGCTCACAGTTTGGCAGGGCCAACTAATAACGTAAAGCTAATGCGAGCTAGGTTTACGATCGCTCTGGGCTTTTATAACAAACAAAGACACGGTAATGGACAGACATATTGATTTGATTTATTTGAGTGAAATATAGTCTCTATGATACATTGAATAAAAAGGAGATTGAAAGTGCTTTTCAGGGTCAGACACAACTAGCTACAACTACACTGTGGGTCATGTGGGGTCCGGAGCCGAATAGAGTATAATAATAGACTGTATAGTAATTTTCCCTAAATCCAACTTTAGATTTCTCATTTCAAACTGATACATTTCACAATTGTGCCTGAACTTACAGTCAACTAACCCGGCTTGCCAGATGGCCCGTTAAAGTGAATCTGGGAGTGCTTTCATGGGGTTTTTAATATTAGAATCTCTGGAAGTTTTACCTTGAAACCATGCAGGATATGCCACAGTGTCTGCAGTTTAGGAACGGTAATCACATTTTGCATCAGTAATGTCATTACAGCTAACAAAGTAGTTAATAGTCTGTAAAGTGGATTACATTGGGGGCACAACAGTCGGACCAGCAGTTAATATGTGGAGGTACAAGTGCATTAGGAAATTAGGATAGGGGCTTGTAATCAAAGCAAATGTGGTGGATGCAACACAATTCACGTTTTTTACTAAAAACAGGCCCCAAAACACAACACAAATCAAAGAGGGCCTGCAGATTCACATTCTGGCATCCCCGTCGGCCATTTAGCTGTGCTTAATGAGCGCCCCTGCAAACACCATCTCAGCCAACTCAAAACAGTCAGTATTGGTTGTCAAATGCTGTTATATCAGGTCTAATAAAGGAATGTATTTGGAGTAAGAAATTTTGACCAAAGTCAGCCAAATTATCCACATCGCGTTTGGCTTTGGAAGTTAATGATAGAAACTTGGCAACACAACGCCAGAATGAAGTTAGATTTTCTGGTTTAGTACAAGCTGTTGAGTCCAAATCACAAATGGAGCAGCAAATCTACATTTTGTGTGTCCAAGTGAGAGCATGTAACAGTTGAATATTGTTGTTAAATACAAAAAAATCACCAACATCTTCAGTATAAATCTCCTCTGTGCACGGCATAGGCTTCCTGATTGATAGCTCCCACCGAAGCATATTTTTGCTTATGCTTATCTACTTATCTATTATTACATTTCCAACTCATTTCAATCCGACCTCTCTGACTTATTCTCTAAAACATCTAACATGAGCCATCCCTCTGTACTCATTCCTGATCCCATCCTTTGTGAAGTTGTGCTCTCTCCAGCGCTCTGTCTGTCTCTACACTGGTCCAAACAACAGCACTAGGGTTATCAACTAAGACTGAACAGGCACCAAACTGTACTTTCTGGGGGGCATATAGAGAATTAAAAACACCTTTAGTGTGGCATATGGACATAACTTAAAACATATTGTTGCCAGGGAAACTATCAATTTTAAGCTCCACAACAAGCTAACATTATTTCCTGGGTGGCAGATGTTTTTCCTGATTTAAGTTTCCCCTTAAAAGAAACCACAACAAAATATATCTGTTGATGCCACATCCAATCTACAATACATTGTAATCCCGGGATCCCTGTGACATAAATTGCACAGACAGACGCTGATAAAATGCCAGGTAGAAGTATTGCTGTTGGCTATTTTGTCTGGGAGCTCCATCACAGATACGATGGCCTGTTGTTGCCAAAAAGCTGATGACCTCCAAACCAGCTGCCAGGAGCATTATGTCACCTGAAATCTCGCTGTGAAACCTGCTAGCGTTGCGTCTCTTAAGTGAATAGATGCTTGGGGAAACCATGATTTATCTTTAGCTTTTGTCACATATTTCAGGGCTATCTCTGTGGCTGCACCTCTCCAGAGTAGCATGCTGTGTGAACTCGCTGAGATAACGCCTCATTCACTCATTCTGATGGAAGGAAGCCGGTTTTATGGAAGATTCATCATGTGGATACGATGGCAAGAGTAACAAAAACACAAAAATCGGCAGGAATTTAATTAAAATGTAGATTGTGTGACTAAGTACTCACAAGACAAGATACAGGCATTGTGAAGTTTTTCCTCAAACCAATGCTGATCCAACTTGAAAGATCCAGGAAGAAGATAGACGTAGGCGCATCTCATTTGTTCAAAATTTGATCCAAGCAGGTTGAAAACCTTGAACCAGGAAAACAAACACAAAATGCACATTAATGATTCATAGTTTTCAGAATTTCATCAATCAAACAATGAATTCACAAATGTTCTTATGCATTTATGATATAAATGTAAATATTTTAAAATCACTTTTAAAATTCAGGTATTCCTAAAATAAATATTTCTAACAGAAATCCACAAGCACAATGACTCACTATGACTTTGATTAACTGTATTAACTTGACAAACTATATAATCATCATTTTAGAGCATTTTAACTATTCATACAAATTATTTATATATACATTAATTATGTTTCATTCAGAATATTTTAGATATTTTCCTAAATATTTTCAATGCATTCTAACCAAACTATTCATTCAACAATCCAACATAATTAATGTCCTATGTTCCAAAAATAGTACAGACCTCAAACCACAATTAAACTTAAATTTACCACACTGTCCACCACATTCAAATACATGCCTCTACCCACCAAACAGACCTCCTAGATAGCCCCATTTCACCAAAACTGGGCTACTACTCACCAGTGTGTCTACACTCTTCCATGCATTAATTGTTACTAAAGCTGGGCACCTGATTGAGTTTAAGTAATCAATGGGGTGGAAGCTACATGCACAGTCTGTGCCACAGTACCCCCCTCTGTCCAAACCAAAGGTAAGTAGAGTCGAGGTGAGATGGGCGAGAGGTGCAGGTGGAAGGCCAGAACACAACAGACATTAATAATTTAACTATGGTTTCCGAGCATGTTACAACAACAGTCGCTCTCTAAAGCACCTATAATGTATGGAGGACACAAAGACATTTCAGTGTGTTCTCAGCAGGTGTACTTAGACATTAAATACTTCAGTAATTTGAGGTATTTTTTATTTTACATTTATTCTATAAATATAGCCGGCCAAAACCTTGATACATAGAGGTGGCAGTAGAGCTGGAGCACATACCATATTACATATAACTGGGTAAAAATGACTAGACATTATCTTTACTACTATACGCCGGTGATTTCAGTGACGTCAGAATCCATTTGAACAAAATCTCCATATGCACCTCCACATGTGTACAAGATAGAAATGCAACGGCTGAGTCTGTCGTTCACAGCCAGCATCGAGCTCGGCGCAACAAACCATCAACCTGAGCTGATAACAAGCCCTCCCCACCCCACATTTGGACACTATTCATTCATTTGCACATGAATACTTGGACACTTATTCCCCCATTTGCACATGAATATTTATACTGTACCTGACGGGTAACCTGTTTTGCACCTTTATAGTCACTGTTTACTGCTGACATAAGGCACAATGTAGCACATATATGTACATAGTCTTTAACATTTTAATTTTTTATATATATTCACACTTATGCATGCTGATCTTTATCTTCTATTTTTATTTCTATTTTATTTTCGGCATCCTGTCCGGGCAGCAAAGTAAGAATTTCATTGCGCAGGGAAACATGGTTACTACTGTGCATATGACAATAAACACTTTGAACCCCCCTTGAACCAAACTGACATTGTAGAAGTGATTTGTTTTTCTTTATTTCAACATTATTAAATCCTTGAGGGCCTCATTAAAAAGGCATCAAGCAGTGTACCTCCAGAAACAGAACCAAATTGTTTTAGAAACCAATCAGGGCTTGCTTTTATCTTCAACATTTGTATGATATGAAATTGCAGGCTGTGGTGAAGCGCCTGAATTTGTTAAAAGCCACAGATCTGCATCATTAGGTCTGGGAGAGACTAAGATAGCCGTTTTATGCACAAGGTTCAATTTGGTAATAGTGTAACATTTATACTATCAGGTGGCTTTAGATGTGCATTTTTCATTAAGTTGTATTCTGTCCTTGCTCATTAAATGTTATGGTATGTTTCAACTAGACATGTCCAGGTGAATTGGTCATCTAAATTGGTGGTATGAACTGCCCATAGTGAATAAATACTAGTGATGCACAGATATATCAGCTCAACTATATATATTTACAATTTAAATAATATCGGTCTCGGCCTGTACATATATGGATGATGTTAATCTGCTGTTCTTAAAGGATAACTTCTAACATTAGGGTCAGAAACAGCCAGAGAAATAAAAGACAATTGGAAATGTCTAACTTTAGAGAATTTAATCAAAATAAGCGCAAAGCTGTACCAATATGTAAGTATCAGCCCATTGTGTGGTGTGTGCCCCACCTTAGGCCCATAGTTTCTGGTATACTCTGCATCCAACCACCCTTGACTCTTAGAAGAAATGTAACACAAAAGTGGATATTCAAATTACTATTGTCCAAAAGACCTCTTATAATTGCAGTCATGCCGTTCTTTTTCAGCTCACTTTGCACCCGAGGACACATGGGATTTGAGTAATCACTTTCACACAATCATTAAGGAGCTTAACCCTCGGACAACTCAGTAATATTCAAAGTGTATTCTTTGTAATTCCTCTTTATTAGGTACATTTGACATAGTATTACCATGTGTAGTGTTTAACCACAGAGAAACTACTGCATATCCAGTGAGCAGCAGTTCTGTGGGAAAGAATGCCTTGATGATGTTGAGTTTGCAGACTGGTTGGAGACAATAGAAATCATATAACCATGTATTACATTAAAGCCGCACTACCTGCCTAGAACCTTGTACGATTCAATCCCTTCCCACTGTCTCACACATAAAGCACACACTGCCCTGCCTCATAAGAACACAAACCAGGAGAATGAAAATAACAAGCAGGGCTCTGGAGTTGGCTTTTAATGGTTTGAACAAACTGCTGTAAATAAGTAAATATCTCAAAGCTCACTCACATTATTCCCGATATATTCTAGTTTTTGATCAATAAAGGATGTATCAACCAATCAGAGTGCTCCTGTCCTGTGGAAGGGTGTGATTGGTTGAACATTTGCGTCCCTTGCTCTAAAACAAAAACCCTTATAATACAGCCGGCAGAGGGTCTCAAAATCTCTGCTTTTCTCAGATGATTCCTGTTATGCTGTAGTATTGAGTAAGTAATTATTTTTGCTCAAATACAATGGCAAAAAAAATCAGGTAGTGCAGCTTTAAGGTTGCAGAAGACCTTCTTTGAGCACAGATGATGACAGGCAGAAGACCACACCCACACTTGGCACTTCATTGGTTTACATGGTCTACCTAATAAAGTGGCCAGAATAGAGGTTGCAATACCCCTTGGCTTCCCATTGACAGTTCATTTATGAATGAACAGTTTATTTATGTCTAATCTATTGTGAGCACCAATCATACAGCTCTGCACTTTATATCTATGACAGCCCAGTCACTCTCCTGTCACAGTGCACCTCCTTATGTCAGACCTGGAAATTGATCGCACTTATCATCTGCTCATGCATCTCACCGTCACCATGGTTACCAGAGTAAGACGAGCTCATGTTTTTTGTCTTAAGTGCCAGGGAATCGCTGACAGAACCGCTCTCTTTTCTAATTGAATAGTGATTTAATCGTCAAACTCAAGCCCAGTCAAGTGTAAAGCAATTAGCCGATTGATGACGGCTGGACTCGTGCGTGCAACTGTGTGTGGGTGCAATCGTGTGTATTCCTTTCACCCTTGAGCAACGCATCCATTTCCATCAATCCTCGAATTACTCTCACAGTATGACGACATATACATTAAACATGCAACCCCCGCAGTGAGACAGAAATGTAATTCAATATTAGCCATGGAGATAGGCTGTGAAATCCCTCTTGTGTACATACGTATGCTGGACTACTGCTATTCCCACTGCCACTTCCAGAACATTACAGCCTGTCAGTCAGAAGTGTATAGGGTCAGTGTAAAAATATATCTATAGAAACAGTCAAACCATATGGCACTTAAGGGTCAATTCGTTTTACACACTCAGTAGTTGTATGAAGAATCATAATAAAAATAGATTTTCCCTGTCTGGAGAATTAGACAGGCCCCTCCCTTGCAGTCATGTCCCAGAGAAAAATTAATATAATGTATTGCCCCTGGCCACTTTATTTAGTGGCACTTGGTGTGGTCTTCTTCTGCTGTGGTCCACCGGCTTCATTTTTCGTTATCTGAGCTATCTTAAAACAGGCACCAACAAGGCATTTTTACACACAGAATTGCTCGCTAAATATTATTGTATACTTTTTAACCCATCTCTGTAAAATCTAGATGTGGTTCTATGTCAAAATCCAGGATATTAGCAATTTCTGAAATACCCCACCTGGCTCCAACAACCATGTCCCTTAATACTAAATTATGCTTTATTTATAGCTATTACTATAGACACCTATACTACCAAAGTCAAGAAGCAGTGGGTTTTCTTGTCCTTTACATAAACTCTGTGGAGCCAATTATTTCCCAGTGACAGAAAAAGCGGAGGAAGTGAGTCATCTTTAAAAGTCAAGGACACAGCGTGAATCTCTATTAGTCTCATTTACATGCATTTGCTTTACCATACGTCAGATGAAACGTCTTTATTAGCACATGCTTAAAAATCAGCCAATTAGAGTCACCTTGTTTGTGGTAATGAAACTATTTCTGAAGTGATACATTTCCTGTGTTAATAATAAAATAGGTTCTGAAGTGTTACCATATAAATTATTATTCAGATACGATTATCTAATTTTCTTGCACTTCTGTATAAAGCAGCAACGAGTCACAGGGCTGACATAGTGGCATGCAATGACCAACCATTCACTCTCCCATTTCACTGTAGGGACACATTAGCAAAATTCTTCTAACTCGTTGGACTGTGGGAGAAAACACCCAGCGAGAAACACGGGGGGGGGGGGCATACAGACT
>JAVQKC010079230.1:0-23525 GCA_036025475.1 Philypnodon macrostomus | reverse complement strand
TCTCTCTCACAGTGGACATGCACCTACGATGAAAATTTCAGACCCCTTCATGACTTCTAAGTGGGAGAAATAGCAAAATAGCAAGGTGTTCAAATACTTGTTTTCTTCACTGTATAGTGGCTAGCATCAAGATCAGTATTGACTAGATGTCAACCCCACTATGTATGTTACTATGGTATTGAATCACCCCTAAGCACGTATCACTCGTATGCATTTTTCTTCGCTGTGATTGGCTGAAAGCTACACACCCACAACTGTACCTTGCATGTAAACAATAGAGTAAACCGGTGAGACGCAGGCATAGTAGGTCTGTAGATTTGATAATACATAATCTTTATCCACAGTGGTACTGTAATTCAATTCCTTGTGGCTGCTACTGCCCGAATGATCGTCTCTCGTCTATACGTCATATTAGCTATTACCTTTATTTTAATCTCCATGCCATATAGCGTCTATTTTTAGCTCCAGGGGGAGGCACGGCGGTGGATTTACATTTGTTAGTGCATTAGCTTAAGCAGTCTTTGGGGTGCGTACTTCCATAGCTGTGGGTCCTTGATGATGACTAATGTGGTGGTGTCACTGCAGCGGTGTTTGCCACATATATGGGAGTCGGGGGAAGACACGGGTGGAGGACAAGGAGACGGTGAGGCAGATAGTGAGAGCTAAGATGTGAATTAATATGAAAGAAAGATCTAGATATACTATTCTGAGTACAAGCTTAGAGCACAGGTCAAAGCACTGAATTGGTGCTAGTCTTTCCAACTTTTCTTTATAGTTAAACCTTTTATACAAAGAAAAAACATTTTAACAGTGTATGTCAGATTAAAGGCCATGGTGTGGCTGAGATTTAGATTTAGATTTAGATTAAATGAAAGTACCTCCCCCTGTAATACCGGGAGGGCTTGCAGACTTTATATTAGATGAACACAAAAATCAAGATACAGCAGTGCATCATTTCTTAATTCAGAACACCGTAAAGGTTGTAGCGAGGCCTGATGGATGTAGCCCCAATCTTCCTTACTCTTTTCCCATAACAGGCTATCAGTCCGTCTCTTATTCTGCAAAACCGAGCCTAATGATTTTCAGGATTACGGCTTTATTAATCACTGAGGACTGAGGATGGAGCACGAGCCTAGCAACACGTTAGGGGAAAAATGCCAGCCTATTTATAATGTGATTTTGATAGTCCACACACACAACCACGAAGACAGCTCAGATATAATAGTGTTATCACATGTTGGAAACAGCCAATATCATTGATGGATGAAAGGGGAAAGTACCATGGAGATGAATTCAGTTTATTGATTGCGTGGGGGATTGATTGGGTCGGTCGTTACAAGGAGGCTGGGCAGGAGCTGAGATGAGGGTTGCCATGGTTCAGCAAGGACTATAGGGACGCAAATGGACTGCTTTAAATAAAGGGAAGAGGTGGGACACCTTCACCCTTTCAATACGGCCTTGTTGATCTGGATTCGGCTGTTATATTATCTAGAGATATACAATGAAACATAATGGCAATATGCCTTAATAGAGAAAACACAAAGTAAGAATTTCAATATTTTTTTTAGATTTTGCCAACCATAATGGAGAGCTACATTTTCAATAATATTCACTATGTTTAAGACTGTTAAAATTGGCACCCTTTTAACCTACCTTCTTCTAACTGACGTAAACTGACTTCAATATTGCATTAATTCACTATTAATGCCACAGTGGCATAAGATTGTGACCAAGGGTCCCAGTGAAGTTGATATATATTTAGACCTTGTTTAGTCCTAGTTTTGACCTTTGGAGCTACCTGGTCAAGTCCTATTTTAGTCCTGGTTGGGAAGACCCCCCCCCCAGTGGTCTCCTTCACCTCCTGGGCTCCTGAGTTCAGTTGCACTGGCTGCACGGCCTGTTGCTACGCCTTTGATTGGAATGTTAGACTTGCTATTTTACCAGTTTATGCTTGTTGTTTCCAAAGACAACTCGCAGTAGCTTTGCCAGGTTATAACTTGAAATTGCCATTAGTTGCCATCTGTATGCAGTGACCTGGACTTGCTAAAAATCTTGTCTATGACTACAATACATTTTGAACAATCAGCTCTAGTTTTCTTATTAGTATCTACCTTGTAATTAAAATCAATTCTGCCAATCTGACCTGCGACGAACAGTGTAATTCAATATTTGGACTTTTAAAAGTGTGAGCACATCTGAAGTGAGAAAAACAGCCTCTTAATTTAGAAACTGGAACGAGGCAAAGAGGACTTGGAGGCAGAATAATTCTAGCCACCTAGAACTTGTGTTATCTGTTCAGTGAGCTTTGTAACATAACCGCCTATTACTTTCAACCAGGCTTAAGAAAAACGTCCTTTTAAACACATGGCATCAAAATTAACTTTAAAGACGACATTTTATTAACCACTGTGATGCTTGTAAGGATGTGATTATTAGTCTTAATGACTCACTCAGGATCAGAGGTTAAACCAACAAGTCTCAACATGTTTGGCTGAATAAGAAAAGCCTACTGTACGACTGCCTGCTATTAAAACAACAGCCTATTTGATGCAGAGAGTCACAAGGTCTGCACAGTTTCAGACCAGGAACAAATACAGCTCTTTTCTATTTCCTTTTGAAAAGTCATATTGTAGCAAGTCATCCAGCACATTGTGTATATGTAGAGCATGATTGTAGATGCATCATAAGAAGGATTGTATGGAGAAACTATAGACATGCTTCTTCCATGTTTCACTTCCAGTACATTCACACACACACATAGGAAAGGTATCAGGAAAGGAACAACTAAGTCAATCAGCACATTTTCAAGTGGGGTTTTATTTATAAAAGGGGTTGTATAGGTGGCATTGCCAAGCCGCTCTTGATTCTGTCTGATCAAATTCCAATAGCAGTTGATTTAAGCCTTCATTACTGCTGCTAGTTTGTTAGCCTGTTAGCTGATAGCTCATAAAGTAATAGTGGTTAGTGGTTCTTTTATGAGCCTTTCTGGAAATTTAACAGGAGATTCAGGATTCTGTGCCAGTAAAGGAACCCGGTCACGATTCGGTTCGATACACGTTAAAGCAGTCTCGGTTCGGTGGAATCACGATATTAAATATATATTTTTATGATTATTTCTGTCCTTAATTATGAATTATTAAGACCTAATTTAAAGATTTAATAACTAGACTAGCATTTTATTTCATAAAGGCTAAATAAATTCATATGGTCATGTGTCTTAGGTAGCCTACATTTTTGAGTGCTCTGAATAATGGGTTTACTTTGTGCTTATTCCTTGTGTAAGCTGCTAGGATAGCTGCCTATCATCTCTGTGTTCTGTAGTAGTTTGGTGAAAAGTTTTGCCAGATTACTTCACCACTTGCCAGCTTCTCCCTCTCTGTTCCACTCCAGGCTCACACAAACAGAGGAAGAGCTTTGCAGCTTGGAGCTGTGTGTCCAACATCCCGCTGTCAAAGCGGTAAAAAACAGGTTGTGTGCAGCGTGCGTCTCATGAGAAGAGAGAAATGAGGCTATTTTATGCACGTGTTTGAAGTATCAATAGGAGCACGTTAGGGCTGAAACTTCAGTCCAACTCCAGTCAATCAGGACATGGATTCAATTGGCCATTCATAAACTTTGCATCGCTGACGTGTACGATGCATATCGTCATGTTTTTGGATTGCGAAATATCAAGGCGCGATGCATTGTTACATCCCTAATGCCTATATTCAACTAAATTTATGAAGGTAATTTTAAGCAGAAATAGAAGACTATTGATTTAACAGTCAAAATTGAAATCCAAACCTAAAAACCTAAATTAGGACCAAACCAAGACCGACACTAAACCAAGACAAAACTGAGGACTGCTACTTTTAGTTTAATGTGATTTGAATATTGTGTATTAACTTTGCAATATGATGCAGCCCAAGTAAAGACTATTGCCAAGCCTCTCTCAATTCGGACATGCTCCTCTTTCTTGTGTTTGAATGAGATGAGCCAAAGTATAGCATTGTCCTTGTGTCCTCAGATCACAAGGGCAGCTGCAGGGGGAGGCTGGCTGCAGAATGGCTCCTCTGTGTCCGTGTGCCGCTGGTGTGACTGATTATGCAACTGTAACTCATTTACAATAAACAAAAGAAGGTAGAGGAGGAGACACCATTTTTGGGACAGATAACAGATCTGAACTAGAGATGTTGCAATTTCACGGTTAGAGTCCAACAAAGACCTCAGTAGGACATGTGGCCTGGTCTTACTTCCTACTGGCTATTGTTGTTCAAGCAAGTATAGGGTGTGCTTTAGATATGGGGCGTATTTACTTTGAAGAAAATATTTTTTTCCCCAAGTACTTATGTATGTATGTATGTATGTATGTTGGACCACTGTAGGAATCGTTACATATCAGGGGCTACTTCTGTACCTTCAACAATATGGTTGTATTGCTACATTTTCAATATTATCAAAAATACATTATATAGGGCTATATTTAAGTCATATTTTGCATGTTCATTGTTCCAAAACTGTGTGAAAATTAGTTTATCATATTCATATTGTACCCCACCTATTGCATTGGCCTAGTAGTTTTTTATCTTTAACATCTAATTGCCCATGTACAACATTTATCCCATTCATCGCCTTGCTGTGTCACAGTTCAGCTTCATAAGTGGTTGACTGCTGGTGCCCTGACTGCGGCCTGCTGTTGCTCCACGCGGGACACCCCTGAGCTTGTTATTGAAATACCTTAACCCTGATTTGCCCATAGACCCCATGAGGACCGCTGTCAGTGCAGTTCACCATGCCTCACATACTTTCCATTTTAGCCCTGACACAACAGACCCGGGGATTAGCGGATTCTGCTTCACAATTGCCTTTGTTTTGCTCTGAACAATGTTAGCTCATCATCGGCTTTTTTGTGTCCCCTCCATGGATACAGTTACCTTCATAGATCAGCAGCTATTACCTTTGCCAATGAAGTTATGTTCGTTGATGTCTTGTTACCAACATAACTCAAAAAGCAATGGTCAATTTTTCGATGAAAATCTGACATCTTCATCATTGCGAGATAGGTCAAATGCAGCATTGTCTGACATAATGGCTCATAAGTTAAAGCATTTACCTCAGTTAGGAGTGATGTGGTTTAAATCCAGGTCTAGTATCATTACCATTGTTAGACCGGGCCATTGACTGAAATACCCTATAGTCTAACGTAAGCTTTGTTAGGCCTATTCGTCCATTGCTGTCATCCTCTCTATCAATCCGTGTTTTAAGTGAGCAACTGAATTTGATGCAACTTGAGCACAAGGCCACCTGCCATTCGGTGGACATTTTCTCCACAGAGCCAGGCACAGCCATGGCACACACAGAGGAAGAAAATGTTCCCTCTCCGCAGCCGTGGCAGCACCAGACAGACAGACAGGGCACTGCTGTATTAGAGCTGCTTTGGGACGGGCTACGGGCTACGGGCTACGGGCTAGACACTGCTGCTAACTGCGAACACTGGGCTGCCTGACCTAATCTTGGAAGAGATGTTTTAAAATTAAAGTCAAACAGAAACCCGTATTATGTCGTCTTCACAAGCAAACAATGAAATGTTTAAATTAGTCCAATAAAATATACATTGAAATAGAGGTAAAGTTCTCAGGGGTTGTACTGGAAAAAGTCAAGCTGAAGTGGTAATATAAAATGTAATGTATAATGTAAAGCCTTCAAATCCATTATTTATCAGTACCATGTTATAAGGACAAATAAAATTGAATAAGAAGCAACAATTTGAGTGAGATATCTATATATATCTATCCGGTTTAATTATATTAAGAAAACAATGAGTACTGTCTCCTTGCTGTCCTCTGCCTTATTCCAGTGTCTCACTGTGTGGAGGTCAGATGGTGTTGCTGCGTCAGGAGCTTAATATGAAGCAGTAAAACAGGCCAAAGAGCTGCAGGGCCGCTCTGAGTAAAGCCAGCACAGGATATTGTCTCTGTGAGCTACCTGGGTAACTGTTGGTGACGGCTTATGTCCACTGTTTGTGTAGATCAGGAGCTGCTACTGTTTTTATTAAAGAGAACGCTCTTTTGACCAGAGCATTAGCCAGAATTGTATTTTAATTAAAGGGTGAGTAAGAGTTACAACGCATGTACTTGTGTACATTAAAACTAGGACACAAACATTACAGACCTCCACTAAGGCATTATCTCTTTCTTGCAATGGTAAGGATTTGGTATCATGGGCAGACACACGAGGACTTTTCTTTTTCTGTGCATGACTAATTGGCTAACTCGGCAAGATTGTCCAGGATCTATCCCACCTCAGGCCCAAAGTTTATCAACTCAAGGATAATATAGCTGATATAGAAGGATGAACTAATAATCATTCAGAGAACACACAGTTCTGCCAAAGCATTGATTGATCTTGAGCAATACTAACATTTTACTACCTACTCTTTAACTGAGGTCTCAAAGTTCTGGGGTAAATGCTTCATCCATTGCACCGCGAGAATCTAGTTTCTCAGTGGTAACAGATGCCACTAAAAACACAGTCTGGCCCTACACAAAGAAGCAATAATTGGTTCTTTATTGGCCTTATCTGGCTCAAGTTGGTAGCCTTGTCTTTTCTTGCAATAATAATGCCTATTTTAAAAAGTCCTGAATCCAAATGATGTTCTAGATGCACACCAAATCATTATCTCTCATTAGACCCTTCCTCAAAAATGTCATCATTCTCCCTGTTACCTTGCTAATAAAATAACTATCCAAGAGTCTTACCTTAATGGCAGAGGTAAATATCAAAGCATGAAGTGTGCCCTAGATGCCTTACTTGACTCCAATGTACTTTTCCATTCGGTAGCACAGGTTACAAGGTTAAAGAAGCTGAACCCAGTGCCTCACATCTTCTCTGCAGCTGTGAGGCAGCTACTGTTTCTGCTCGGGACTATTCTGACGTGTGAGGTTTTTAGTTCTGAGCAAAAATAGATGGTGAAGCTAATACTCATATTGACATCATACCATCAATATTTTACATAACCCCGTCTTTTGCTAAATGACTCTCAGATTTCAAGGGCTTGCTTCAGCCCGTTTTGAAAGACATGCAATATTTTAGCTTGACACAGAATTCATTATTGTGATGTTGAATTGAAGTCAGACATACTATAACAGACAGTGAAGCTAACACTCATATTATTAACTTCATCAATCACTTTATCAATATTTTACCCGTCTTTTGCTGGTTGGTAATCAGATTTCAAAGGCTTACTTCATTCCATTTTTTGAAGAAGCTACATTATTCTAGCTATTCAAGCCGACTCAGATAATATTTCCATTAGATTTGATTTAAAATGAAATTCAACACCTTATAATTGATGGCCTTATTACACGATAAAAGTCAACATAGAAGGAATGGCTGGCGGTAGCAGCTCCAGATAGTAACATGTGATTAGCAGCTGTTGGCTAAGGTAGTGTTACTGACAGGTGAGAGCGCGGACTGTAAAAATAGTAAAGCAGGGACAGTGTCAGGGAAAGCTCATGTGGAAGTGAGGATTAGCTTTGAGAAAGACTTTTACACCTTTATTTTAGATGGCATTGTCTAGTGTTTTTCAATCTTTGGCTTCTGTGAGAGTTCATCTGTAGTTTACTGTGGGGTTTTTTTTTTGTGTCAAATTTTTGTAGTAACTTACTTCAAATTATTATTACCAAAAATATCCTAATAGCCTACTCTCTATTCGTCATAGTGGATAAATGCTCTATCCATTGAACCATTAAGCTCTTCAAACTCGCAATAATGCAACTAAGGGTAATAAACATATCATTTGTTCTTTCATTTACTAAAATTAATATGATTTTCCATACAATTTTCACCTTTAAATGTGCAACTAACCCACAAACAGACTTGCTAGCTGTTAGCAATTAAGTTATCAGCCAACCTATACTAACCATTACGCTCATTATGTAACCTCAGCCTACATCTAACTCTGATTAAGGTCAGTCTATTCAGTTCACCTTTTACTTTCTATAAGCGATGACACACTGCATCAATAGGAATATGGCAAAATACCATCTTTTGAAACTGCCTGAGCTGTGATCCCATGAAGAGCACTTGTGTTTCAGGTCAGTGTTTGTCTAGATGTGTGAAGCACTGAAGCTATTGAAGTGCATTTTAGTTTGACATTTAAGCTATGGTATATCGGTTACAAAAAGGCAAGTCATTCTTGGTTAGTTCTGTTGTCATTGTTTTGTGTCACACACAGTATTCTCCTTTTATCTTTAATTTAGATATATTATGATCGCCTTAATGCAGTTTTCTGATGGGCCATTGCTGCTTTGGCAGTTTTACTTGCAAAAGCACATATTCTTAGTAACTCTGTTGCTTGTTAGGTTTTTGGTTTGTTTTGGTCTCTTGACTGATAAGCTTCACTGCTAGTTTATGATGACCTATGTGTTTTGGTAAAGCACTGTTATCAAGCAAGGAACATATTTTTCTGACTTTTTTTGGTGATTTTGCAAACATGAATTGACATTAAGTTGTTGACATATATCTTAAACTATGATTCCCAATGTCTACTCTTAAAATTCCCAGGCTTTATATGAATGCACCTTTAGAATTGAAGTGGTGTGCTTTAGGTTCAGTATAAATGTAGTTCCAGTATATTAAATGAAATCCCATATAGTTCTGTTTTTCAATTAGCATTAAGCTAGCTCAGACCGCTATCTTACCTATTCCTTTTTATTATGTAAATTAGATGCATAATTCTGCTCAGACCTTAGCCTGTGAACCTTCAGTGTTAAATGAGCAAATATTTTTCAGGCAAATGAGTGGCTAGTGCTTCTCTGCCAAGCGTCTACCTCTCATTCTCCTCTTATAGGGTATAATGTAGCTTGAGCTGCCCTTGTTGCACCCTTGACAGACGCTGGGTAACAGTGAAGAAAGCCGGTGTGGGATAATTAGTCTCTGGCCTGTGTCCTCTGCACATGTGATTTAACAAAGAGAAGAGCCAATGTAAAGTCTATGCAGAAGTCCTTTCTATTTAGTCTAGCACAGTGCACACAATACAATAGAGTGATGTGGGTATTTTCCCTAAGTGCTACGTATACTATCCTATTACACTGACCCTTTAGATAGTCGTGGTATTTTACTGTCATTATTTTATATTTCACTAGAACAGTAGCAAATGCACCACGACTAACTGTTCTTTTCTTGACGCCTATTGGCCAGGGTCTCTATCTCTCAATGTTAGTAGTCGCTCGGGTCTATGTGCCGCAAACACTGTGCTGATCCTATTACACCGACCCTTTAACCGGCGCTTTGGTAATAGCTTGTTTTTGACAGTCGAGGTATTTAATGTCATCGCCAGTCTTTGAAATACTTGGACCCGCAAGAAACAGAATCCCGAGCATCAGACGTTTCAGCCTGCTTCCCCTTCCTGCCCTCCATTCTCTTCTGCCAGACTTTGACTTACCTCACCGTTTTAACTTCTCTTTCTCTCCATCACAGCCCTCTTTCATCTGCCACTCTGCCTCTTCCCTTCTTTGCTCTGGGCTTCCTCTCTAAGTCTCTCTGCGGTGTCAGAAATGTGATTTAGAAACCCACCAAGTAAAAGAGGGAAGTGTTTTTCTTCCTAAATGAATATGAGGCAGATGTTGTTAGGCTCAAAGAAATATCCCACAACCACACATTCTTCTGTTGTAGGAATGGGCAGTATACTGTTTCATACCATGTTTTTCTTTTCTTGTACGATATACGTTTTCCATATATCTTGATACAGATATAATCAATGTATAGATTTTGTATTGCATCTTCTACCTTTTAGTTTGTTTTGCTCTACTGCAACTCCTGAGAACTACCTCTCTGAATATATGACTGTTATTTTTATTTTATTAAACCGGATTTTGATTTACATTTTACATAGATTTAAATCCATGCTCGCATCAAATCGGAATGAATGTGTTGCCACTAAACACACTGAATAAAAAATATAAAAATACTGTCATATGATAAAAATCAATGAATCAAAATCATGCTGCCTAGGCCTAGTCGGTTGTACAGCCAGGTTTTTTTTGTATTCACAGCTCCCTCAACCTTTAGTTTTCATTAAGTGAGAGAGACATAAAGATGAATGTTTGGGTAAATTGCCCCCAGCGTGTTGCAGTTAATCTTTCTGTTCTCTGTAAGTGTCTTCAGGTCTGTGGGAGGCTGTCCTGTCTGCTTTATTCTGCATTCAATTAAAAAACATTTGAATAAAATATGTTTGCATGCACATTAACACACCTTACATATATTGTGCAATTGTCACATAAAGATTTGAGATTGCTGCCAGTGACTGGCTTTCTGCAAATTACTGGTCATTTACAACATTACCTAATTATTCATTAACATAAAAATGATTATACTCTGGGCATATTGTCAGTAAAATATCAAATGTCATGTTGTTGTAATTAACATTCATAATTACATAGATACATAACGGTCACATTTAGTTTATTTAAGGTTTTGATTTTGATAAAATGTATTAATTTCAGTCCAAAACTAATCAAGATAACATTTACACACTAATTACTTACTACACTAATTTTACATTGTGTCATATAACTAAGGCTAAAATGTTATTCTTAATAAATAAATAAATTAATTAATAAATAGGAAGCATATATAGTATCTTCAATGAATAATTGTTTCAAATAATTGTGACCAAAATAATCTTGATGTATGTATCCATATGAATGTTATCTGACCTAGTTAGAGCAAAGTTTGTAGAGGTTTGGACACAGGTTAAACTACTATTTCAAAGGTTAACTGTATAATGGTAGTGTGTCATATCTCCAACCACTATATATATACCACTATATCAGAACTAAATACAAGTCAGATTTTCTCTAGAGAAGATTTAGTGTCACTTATTTTTTCTGTGTCTGCGCCAAGGACAAACTGCACCTATCTCCATGCCTTTTGTTTAAGCAAAACACAACTCCATTGATGACACTGTTTGCTTATTCTGCAGTAAGTGGAAGTTGTTGTACTTATAGTTTTATTGGATTTCCTCTGATCTGCTGACATAGTTTGAAATGTAATAACGTGTATTGCGTGATCACAGTCCATTTGGATCAAGGTCAGACCTGGTTAAGTAAAGGCACAATGCTGCATCATGTAAATCGATGCACTGTGCAGTGATGGAAGAAGAAGGGTCCAACGACCAGCCTTTTAGCTCAGTTTTCAAACCATAATGCATCTTGTGTACTAAAGCAGCCTGCACCACTATAGCCTGCAGAGATCGCACATTGTCTTTCATGTTTATACCCATAGCCTTGAGTCCCGTACATGGGCAGCCATGAGACATGACACTGGCCCTTTAAATGATGAGTGCCTTGCAGCTGATGTGGCCATGGCTGTGATGACTGGCCATAATGTGTGTGTGTGGTGTAGGGCTGCATGATACTACAAAAACATGCTATAATTGTTGAGCGTTGACTGGCTAACATTACTGGGTATGCTCCTGTAAACTTAATAGTTAGAACTAGATCTCTAAATGTAATTCTAACTAAAAAATAGATGATTATGGATTTACTGCTACCAAATCAGAAATAAACCAGCGCTAAACAAGGCCTAAAGCAGGACTAAACCAGCACTAAACCAGGACCTAACCAAGACAATTTTGTATTTTTTTTTAATGTAAAGGCTATACATTTATTGCATTACATTTAGTTTTTTTGTGATAGAAACACATTTGATATGTTGCACAGCCTTAGGTCATTGTCTCTGATCTTTATACCTGCAGCCTTCAATCCTGTACAGTGGCTTTGTGAGCTGACACCGGCCTTTTAAATGATGAGTGACTCTCAGCCGCTGTGGCCGTGATGACTGACCATAATAATGTGCGTGCATGTGGACTGATCTGTCAGGATTGCAGTACTTTGCCGCTCGGTCAGCTGGACAGTTGTGAGAGAGCGGCAGGGAGGGGCAGATTCGATGATTAATCACCATCTGAAGCTCTAATGCTTAGCAACTACAGAGCTACAGCCACTAATCTCTCCGATGCATTTCAGTCTCGTTTGGTCTACACAAAATGAATTCATACTCGTCGCTAACAAGCAGTTCTTCCAAAGGATCTTGCAGTGAAAAATGACACTGAGTTTGGGAGTGACAGATATGGCTTGGTGATTGGTGTGATTAGAAAGGTGATGGATGTGCTGTGGTGGTAAAGCTGGATTTATATGCATGACACATCAAACTAGCAAGGGTCCTGTTAGTTGTTAGATGCAACTTGTAGAAATAGAATCACTTGGAGAAAACAGACCTAACGCTGGCCCTGTCTTGCAATGACCTTCAATGACTCTTCTAGTTCAAGGGTAAATGCTCTATACACAAGGCACATGGCACTCATATCTCATTATAGTACGGAATCTACTAGAACTATTCCCTATGTGGCTGAGGTTAGTATCTTTGGCCAATCCCCAACCATTATTTCTTCTTGCTAACAAAATGACCAAGCAACCAACCAACCAGCAAAGCAATGCTGGCAAAAACATGTGTTGTTGTTTTTGCCTGTGGTCATGTGATCAGGGCATGGCAAATCAGGAAGTAAACACCAAAGTCCATGTACTGTAACTGGTCAATGGCATTTATATAATAGCCCTTTTGACCTGGAAATGACGAAATACAGTTTACCTAAATAATGCACTTTCTGAAGTAGCATTAGGATTCAGTCTCTAAATAACTGCAGAGATCACGATGCCAGCCAACACATGTTTTTAAGCAAACCTTAGCACAAAGAATAGAAAGATTGGTCCTTCACTGAAAGGAATGCAGTTCTGACCCCATGAAGCCTGGCTCCCATTGACGTCCATTCAAAACACCAGTACAACTCAATAAAAGCGGGTCTCATAGTAACATCCAACGCTCAATTTTGCACTCCCCTTTGCTATTGCCTACTTTATAAATCTTACACTTAACTATGAGTAACTCTACCCATTTTTAGCTTTCCATATGACCAATACAGTATGGCCTAAAATATATCTTGTAAAAACACACCAATTCTACCTAATCACACAGTTTTACATAAACGGAAAAATGTAGGTTCCAATCCCAAATCATTCCCCCTTTAATCCCTCGCTCTGCTTCTAACATGCCCCAGTGTTGTTGTTTTCTTTGAATGTTTGAATAATTTGACCCATGACATGAAGTCGTTGCAGGTTACCAAGGCGGATATGAGTAAATGGTAGTCCCTGACTGGCCCGGTATCCTTCAGAGTATATTTTTTTAAAGGGAGAGTATACTATGGGTGTGTTCTTCTACCATGTCATCCCTCTTTGCATGCTCCTTTGCCAGCGTGGGAAATCTGCACAGCACCAAATGGCAGACTTGGCGGCAGAATGAAATTTTGGCTGGTTGATTAAAGATCAAATCAGGCCACATTTTGGCTTTGGATGTAGCTTAAAGTTACACTACACATTTTTTTTTGCCATCCTTCTTCCATTAACAGTACAGCTACCATTCTAGTATTATTTTGTATATTTATATAAATAATGCAAAGTCAGATTTAAATGTACCTCATTTAAATTCACTACCTCAAAATACTAGTATATGGCATCAAGCGGCAGTTTAGTTTCTTACCATAATGTTCTAGCAATAGGTTTAGCATTGTATAACTATTTCTCAATGTAGTTTTTATGTCAGAGCTACCCTATGTAATGGAATATAAGCGAAGGCACAAACAGACAAAACAGACTACGCCAGGACTAAAATGTATAATAAACCAGGACTAAATCAGGACAAAGGAGTGATCCAGTGACCAAGTTCCTCAAACTAAAGTCAAATTTGTCCTTATTTTTCTAGGAACATAGCCATGCACTAGTATGAGACATTTAGTTGCCTTCCTTCTGAACCTTCTGAACATTTAACCTGAGGAGTTCATAGTGTAACTTGGTACGCAGTGTGCCCTCCTTCCCAAGGCTATCCTGTACCCTGCAGTTTGTAACAAGGGAGTAGCCTGCAAGCTTTTATAAATGTGTGCTATTTTTTTGTTTCAAAGATAAAGCCGGCTGGTAGGCAGAGTGACAGAAAGATTGTTTGGTATAGATTGGTCACAGATGACAGACATGTTGGGTAACCAGTGTATTGTGCAAGTCGTGTTTGATTATCAGTCAAGCGGAGGGCAGAGTGGGCTGCAGCAGCACTCATGTCCAACTGTTCTGTAGGATGTATGATCCACTGGACAGGCCTATTATTGCTTCTTTGTACATCTTTTTACACTGAGTAAGTCAAAACCTCGTGACATCAGCTGGTTAAAATTTCCCAAGAATATTCCTAATAAAATTACAATGGAAAAGATTGGTTTACAACAAAAATAGCAGCTCTTGTATTACAGTTATTGATTAACTTATCATTTTGACCTGATTTAGCTTGCATAATGATACCACCACCAAAAGAATGCAGGGCTTAGTTAAAAATAGATGCACTTATCATCAGCTAGATCCATTCACTTTCTTATCAAAGTGAAGTTGGTCTGGAGCCTCTCCCACTAAACCCCAATTTCCACAGAATTGAATCTTTAACAGTTTATCTAAAATTGGCAGTGTATTATATCTATTATTATTTGCATATTTTTCAAATTAGTCATAAAGCTGTTCTCCTTGCCCTGGGGCAGACTGACAAAGAACATACCACATACCATGCCAAAGACCTTTCTGACTACCAACATACAACAAAACACTTCATATTAAGTGAAGAGTGTCTTGCCCAAGGACACAGCAGAATTGTGGGGAGTAGGAATTGAACTTCTCCTGAGCTGTTGCTGGCCATATGTTATTCCCATCAAGTAAATTCTGATTCGATTTTTTTTATTGATTTTTATTTTCTGCCAACGTACTTAAAGGCATATTTATCATTGGTTCTACCCAACTTGAATGACCATACGTAGAAAAGAATTAGAATTACTGGCAAAAATAGAGAACTTTAACAGTGATTTCAGTTGCAAAGTAACTTTGTAGTCTTCTAAATGTCATGACGGGCAGACAAACTAATGAGTAACATTTGAGTCACTTGTTCAATGTGATCTTTGATGCATGACTACGACTAAGTCTTTCTGTCTTTAAACATAGAATGACTTGGAAAAATAAGGAAGATAACGCAACGTAACGTCAAGCATGTGACACTGATGTCTGGAGATGTGGGCTACTGTTTAGAAGCAGTTTTTTTGGTGCTGCATAGTTTGTTGAAGCAAGGCAGGGTCATAACAGTGCTTATCTGGCTGGCACTGGTGTTGGCAGTGGACACGTTTGAGTGCGTGATATAGTAGTCTGTTTACATGCCTCGCCAGCATACTTCTCATTTCTAGTTCGGCCGGGATGCCAAGGATGCCCTCGCCGTGGGCAAAAACAAAGGCATTCATTCAAGACTTTGCCCTGTTTCGTATAACTTCTGTTTGCTGAACAAAAGACAAGATGAATAGTTTTGATTTTTCAAATGAAGTTTAAAGTGCTTTTGTAGAGATTTGAATATTTGAAAGGAAAACTAATAATAACAATGTCACCTTGTCAAGTATATAGACGTTTTAACAAAATAGAAAAAAATAAGGTTTTTATGGTTTGATGGAAAATATATTTTTTTGTTTACAATTTGACTATATGCTCTCACTGACCCCAGTCTGAGGTTGCATGATCAAACATACAACTTGGGGAACAAATGTCCATACACTAATTTACTGAAGATTAATGTGAAACCAAAAGCCCTTTCTCTATAATTTAAACCCACCTTCACCACACCCTGCATTTTACACCATAACTCTTTAGTTTTTCCTCATTTCAATTTCTTAAAATATAGATTGTTTCATCTGCCTGTAATGATATGTTCAACTTTTTCCATTTCAGATGTTGAACACAGTCATAGTTTAGCCTCAGACTTGGTGGTAGACGATCAGAATTGCAAAACAGCACTTTGCTTGTGTACACAATTCTCAAAGGCCTCTGTCTCCGTTCGTATAGGTGTGTTCTTTGGGTGAGCTTAGGTTAACTGAATCAGTGTAACATGTAATAAAATGTGTAGACAAGGGCATAGCATCAGAAAGTGCATCCAGTACAGCTTAACTGGGCTTGGTGTTCAGTTCTAGACTAAACCAGGTCTAAACAGATAAAACAACAAACCAAGTCATTAGCAGGACTAAAATATTCCTAAACCAGTACTTAACCATAACCACATTTAAACCCAGAATAAACCAGGTCTAAAACGGCTCTAAACCAGGTCTAAACCAGGACTAACCACATTTAAACCTTGGTCTTACCCTCTTCATAAGTCAGTGCAGTGGGGTGCTGTCCAGACAGAGGCAGTTGGTTGTTGGACTGTGTGGAGATAAAATGTATTGTGTTATGTGTCTGTTGCAGGAGCGGACCCGGTCGTTCGATAGCTTCAACATGAACCCTCTGGAGAGCTCACTGATCGACATCATGAGAGCCGAGCAAGACTCACTCAAAGGTAAAACAGAATTCATTCAGTTGCATGTTCTCCAAAATGTCCTTATTGGCACAAGAAAGTCTACTGTAATACATGTTGTAATACAACGTGGCATTGAAAGTGCATTTGACACCATTACTGAATGAAGAATTGATTAACACTTTGTAACTGAATATGTTAAATAGCTAATAGTTAAGCTATATTGGATTTTCATTGGATCCTCAAATGACATAGAACTAAGAACTGACCAAATATTGTGTTCATGAATCAGTTGAATATCTCACTTTCGACTTTGCACACCATCATGTTCTTGTATTTACAACACACAGCATGCCAACATTGCAAAATTTGAGGTTGTACAATCAGTTGTTCATCTTGGTGAGCCTTGATATTAAAGCTTAGCATTTTGAGCTGATAACTCTGTTATCTATCTCTAACCCAATTAAACAACCCATAAATACATCTTTATAGACCTGTACTATTTTAGCTTCACTTCCTTTACAGGTTTAAAGCCTATACCGGAGTCTTTATGGTGGGTTCTGTTAAAGTGCCTTGCAATTTGGATATTATCCATACTGTGAGAAAAGTGTGAAACTAAATGAATTCATTTCCAGAAGACCTGCAATGTCAAGGTCATTTGATAAGTAATTCTTTTTGTCAAAATGTGGCAAAAAAGCATTCAACAAATCAAAAGTTTCTCTGTTAAGTTAGTGTGACTAAATACATTGAATATGACCTCTTTTCTGGATACATTTTTAGAAGAAGGATCCGCCGCAGAGAGAATACAGCACTGAGGCTTAGGCTTTGTGTTTAAGAGGGGATTTGTGCCTGAGATTGAAGGACTCAGTTTCTCAAAACTGTTGGCAAGCTTCTAACGATCATGGCTGCAAGGCTTTTCTACATTTCTGTTTTCCATTATTTTACCAAACACACTACACCTTCCTTGATCATCTGATTCTCATGACAAAGTCTGGAACACTGGATCAGATAGAGCTCCTCTTCACTGGAGAAAAAAATCTAGTTCACAACAAGATAGTCTCTGATTTTTTAACCAGATTGTGCTGTAGCAGTGATGTAGGGGTCTATAGATGTGCCTTTTGTTTCACTATCTTTGAAGTCTGATGATGACATGCGGTTTATAATGAGGTGTGATTGGTGAAAAGCACTGGGGGTTTGTAAGAGCTTCTTATTGTGTATTCTGGCATAAATAATTAAAATCTGGATCAAGATTTGATTATTGATGGGGACGGGACAGTATGAGATTTTGATATCATGACACCATGACAAAAAATACAAATAAATTACAGGATGTGCGTGTATTGATATGCGCACTTGGCCGTGCATATAAAATGGACTCTTTACTTTCATTTTTGTGCGCCGCATGTAGATCCACATGCACGGACACTTTTATAAACAATGGACGACATATAGGCTGTATTTAATGTACAAGGACTTCAGGACTCGTCAGTTTATTCTTTGAGCTTTAAAATCAGAGACAGGACTAGATCCTCGAGGTCGAGGTCTCGTCTGTGCGTCAAAAGGTAAGCACACACGATCAATTCAGCTAAAATATCAAATCGATCCTGTAGTAGGGTGACTGTGTTATGTCAATTTCACACACTTTTGGCCACAGTCAGTCATTGATAATGAGAACAATAAAGGTGTGGAATGGCTTGATTTTGAAACAATGTGCGCAGGTCCTCCTCCATCAGACAAAAGCATGCTCCGATAAAATAACCTGTGGCGGAGATTCCAGGTGTAGATGTCCGATGGGCCAAGGGCGTATAGACTAGGACCCCGTAATTGTATCGACAACTCAGGCGGAGATCGCTGCACTGACTGTAACAAGAGTGGTGCGTTTTAGGCATGGGGAACACAGTGAGTGGGGGACAATCAGGAGAGCTGAGTTTTCACTTGTGACAGACGCAGAAAAGAGCTGTCTACATATACTGTGAAACTGGTTACTGGCCCAATGCCAAATTATTTACTAAAGGAGGGCTATAGAAATCTCCATGTTATTCAGAGGTGTATCTATTCCACACAAGATATGCTCGGCAGAAGATATTACATTTGGAATTAAACAGTATCTTAAATGTGCAGATTAGGGTTTTATTGACATCAGGTGATGAAATGGCATCTTGCAGTACCAACTTTATTCTGGTGTGCATGTATGTATCCTTGTTGGCATGTATTGTTACCGTAGAACAAATCCAGTGTAAGTGGGTCAGATGAAGAGCTGAATGTACATTGTGTACCAATGAGAATGGAGTGTGATGGGTGGCTAAATTGGGCTTAGACATGGCACATACAGTAGTAAAAAAATAAATAATTCTTTAATAATACCTATTTCAGGTGCCTGGTATGGGAGCTTGGTTTATAATTAAGACTCAATTTAACCCTTGTTTTGACTTAAATTCTGGTGAATTCTTGGTTCAGTGTTCAAACCTATTGTCCTGATTTAAACCCGTTTTAATCTCAATTATTTAGTAATGCATTTTTAAAATTTTACTCCTAGGTTTAGACCTTGTTTTGGCTCATCCTGTTGCAATAACATGGTACCTGAAAAGCCATATTTTTATTTGGGGTGAAAAGACCAAGATCCACTGCAACTTATTGAAACCAGTTCTTGTGAATGGGAGTGGTTGAAAAGCAGAAGCTGAAGATCATCATTTAAATAAACGCCTTTGAGGAGGATTGGGTGGAGCTGTAGATGGTTTACTTCGGTCATTATTTCAGCAGACCACAGTCCATAAATACACAATAGGGTTATAGCTATCTCAGACATTTACAGTAATTATGTATTGGAAATAAAATTCTGGAAAAAAGATCTATTGTCATTATACAAATTAAGAGTGTAGTCGTTTAGTTAAGATTTTCTGATAGATTGTACAATGTATTGGAAAAAAGTGAAATGCCATTTAGTTTTGATAACAGCATTTTATAACATTTAAGTGCACATATTCTTTTTGAGTTCCATACGACGCACAATTGAATTTAAAATCAATTCAATATAAAATAGTGCAATAACAGTTTGAGTAAATCTACTAGACTTTCACAATTGTTCCATGTCCTATGTATTAAAAAAGTCAGGCTATTTTATTGTTATGTTGAAGCCTATTCTTCTATGATTAATGTTAAATGTGTACACAACCTTGAACCAAAAGGTCAGCCGTGGCGTATTGTATCTAGACAAACAGACAGTCCGGCTTTACCACCACAGCAACTCCACATCTCAACCAGTGAAACTCGCCCAGACGCTTCACTATCAGCTCGTATTTACTCCAGTCTGTGGCTGAGTTGCTCCCCTGCTGTGATCTAATGTTGTGCTGTCAAACCGGAGCACCTCTTGCCTCTGTATAAAGAGAAGTGCAGTGAGAGGTTAGCTCATTAGCCACGTCTGTATGTGTCTGCAGCTGAATCCGAGCTGTAGTAACGCTGGCACACATCCCTCAGAATACGCTTCATGCACTTACACAGACAGACTGGCATTGGGAGAGATTATAACAAGTTTATCCTCGACTCATAAAAACACATGTACAGGCTTAATTAGTGAAAAAACAGGGGGTAGTTTTAGGAAATATGATGTGGGATAGCAGAGAAGCCAAAATAATAACAGTGATATCTAGTTCACAGTGCACTAAAGTTGAATTTGATGGTTTATTTTTGCCAAGACTTTAGGTTGGCAGGTTAGCCTGTTGGCAAGATAAACCAACCAGTATTCTTCCATCCATCCATGCCACATCAAATTGTTTAGCCACTTTAGTGTTTATTGGACAGGACAATATAGTGACAATAAATTGGGGATAGAAGTGGGAAATGACTAGTTGCTCGTTCTGTATGTGCGGCGCATGTAGCTCAGTTGGTTAAGCTGCGGCACATATACATAGTCTTTCTAGCTTGTTTTCATTTGTATTTTGGTCTTAAATCTAATACCCCCCTCCCCACACATTTGTATTTATCCAGGCTTGGGACTGGAATAAAATGTACACTAATTTGATACACATGTGCCTGGATTAGCAAGATAACTCAAAAAGCAATGGTCAACTTATGAATAAAATATAAAATAGAACACTAGGAAAAATGTAAAGAATTTTGTTCCACTATATGATGGAATATTGGCATGTCAATTTACATTTACCTCTGAACTCAAACTTCCTGTTCAGCTTCATGTGCCTCTGGGTATTATATTCCTATCATTGCGAGATAGAGCCTTTGCCTCGTTGCTTCTAGTTCTGCTGGAAATTGCAACATCACACACAGAATTCCTCATTCAGCTTATGCCCCTGTAGCCTTTGGCCCACAAACACAAAATAACAGTTTATTCCTTGTTTTCCTAATTACAGTTCATGCTCGTATGCTGCCTCCATTTTTTCCCCTCACGGCCAAGTAAAAAGACATAATTATCGCACATTTTCTCTCATTCCGTCCCCCACACACACACTAATGCATATAAAGGACTGTAGGGCTGCACCATTCGTCCTCTTCCAGCATATCATATTGAAAGTGTGACCGACACAGCAGCACAAGGGCACAGAGGGGAGAGAAAGTGTCTTCTGTAGAACACTGTCTTTGAATGGTGTCCAGCATTGTCCCGAGTGACAGAGGAGTCCTATGTTAATAAACACACACATGCAACTCTGTGGTGTACTGTACTCAACATGGATGTAGCAGCCTGGCAGAATGCTAATCAGGTTCACCGAGCGGACACAAGCTAGCAGCAGCAGCAGACGAACAGGGATGACAAACATGCTTTCATATGCTATTAAAGGCTTTGCAGATGGGCTCAGGCTAAGATGGACGGTACACCTCTCCTCTCTAAACCGCTATAGCTCAGTAATCATAAAATGTGAAAGGTAGATTTTAATATATTGTAAAATGTAGATTTATTTCTAGTAGTTGCTAATATTTAACTTATATAATGGGGTTTTGTATGCTAAATTTAAATAAGTAATAATTTGACCAAGCAAATGGTCTTAACTCCCTAACCTTTAACAGTTGGATTTCAAGCTTTCTTTGGCCAAATTTTCTTGCAGGCAAAGTGAGACTAGTAATGGTGGATGATATTTGACAGGCAGTAGGTAAAATGTATGTTCATAAAATGGCTTCTCGGCCCTATAGTATATGTGAGCATCTAGCAAATTCATCCATGGATTTTGTTCACCACATCTCCAAACCAAGTGGTGGGGGGAGGGGCCTTTCCCCATTTCCATGTGACTGAGGCGTAGGAATGCACCAATCACAGGACTGCCCATACTCGTTCAAACAATGGTGCTACTATTTTGCCTGTTTCATGAGCCAGTTAGCATTGGGCCTTGCATAACTTTGAAGCTTGTTTTGGCATCACAACATGAGCATGCAATCCTGGGCTTGGCGAATGGCACAATCTAAAATCTATGAGAGGAGGCAAAGAGCAGAGTAGGAACAGATCATAAAATGGAGGTCAATGTTTGGTGTTTTATAAGATTGATGTGAAAGTATAGAGTTGGTTTATTTTAAAGACAGTTAGTATTAATGATGTAATGAAGTGGAGCGGCACAATATTATAAACACATGCAATATGTGATCATTTTGTTGAAAGCAACATGACTGATACAATTTTATTTCTGTGCATAGTTTAACTACAGTTGAATTTCAGCAGGCTACAAATCAAGTCAAAGCTGTGAATCAAAAATTATAAACAACTAAACCAGGACTAAACCAAGACTGAACCAGAACCTATAAGTAGTAACCGCCAGAACTTTACCAGTACTAAACCAAGGCTATATAAGGGCTAAACCAGTACTAAAACTGATCTAAACCAGAACAAAACCAGGGCTCCAAAAAAGGATAAACCAAGACTCAACCAGGGCTTACCCAGGATAAAACAAAACTACATCGACTATAATTGTATCTTATTTCAACTCTACATCTTTTGTACTTTTCTGTCAGCTGAAGACCATTACATTATGACAATGCATTAGTTTGAGTAGTAGTAGATTACAATCAAAGTTTGCAGTACATTGTGCAGCCCTAGTTTGAATCCCCCCCATGAGTTTCAGCTCCTGCAAACAGAAACCTTGGCCTGGTGTTCTGAATGTGCCCTACATTGTGAGCCCCATTGTTGAAACAGCAGCCATCAGCAAAGTAAATCTCCACACATGAGGCAATAACTAAAGAACATTATCCTACGGCCGTTTCTTGTGGCTTTTTACTAAATTGGAAGCTGCTTAATTTATGTGGTGTGATAGCAACACTGCTCTAGGTCGAGTTTTATAGCATTTCGGTGACACTTCCAGCACACATTTGATCACGCATTTTTATCACAAATATCGAAAATAGGCTGTAAATTACAAAACAGCAGCAACAGTGTGGAGCTATATCTCAGTGCTGCAGCTGTAAACAAGGAACCAAGTGTCTTTCTGCATTTTTACTGTGAAATAGGTCAGGGTTATTTCAGATAAGGAAAGTACTGTTAAAAACTACCATCTACTTTGTTTGGGCTAAAGATGTATAGCTACATATAAAAAAGGGTGGGTATTGGGGTAAAGAGGGTGGCCATATTTCTAAAGCTTCAAACCAGGATCAAAATCCATCCATCCATCTTCTTCCGCTTATCCGGGGCCGGGTCACGGAGGCAGCAGTCTAAGCAGGGACGCCCAGACTTCCCGCTCCCCAGACACTTCCTCCAGCTCTTCTGGAAGATTCCCGAGGCGTTCCCAGGCCAGCCGAGAGACATGGTCCCTCCAGTGTGTCCTGGGTCTTCCCCGGGGCTTCCTTCCGGTGGGACCTGCCTGAAACACCTCCCGGGGGAGGCGTCCAGGGGGCATCCGAAACAGATGCCCGAGCCACCTTAGCTGACTCCTCTCAATGTGTAGGGGCAGTGGCTCTACTCCGAGCTCCTCCTGAGTGACCGAGCTCCTCACCCTATCTCTAAGGGGGCGCCCAGCTACCCGTCGGAGAAAACTCATTTTGGCCGCTTGTATCCAAGATCTTGTCCTTTCGGTCATGACCCAAAGCTCCTGACCATAGGTGAGAGTCAGAACGTAGATTGACCGGTAAATTGAGAGCTTCACCTTTCGGCTCAACTCCTTCTTCACCACGACAGACCGGTACAACGACCGCATCACTGCAGAGGCTGC
>JAVQKC010079226.1:0-10554 GCA_036025475.1 Philypnodon macrostomus | reverse complement strand
ATAGTTTCTGCCTTCTGGAAAGAAAGAACTTTTGCTATCCAAATTAGCTGTTGCTCTGTCTTGTAGCATTTATCATGGCTGCTCTACTTTCAGCTGAGCTTGCTTGCTATTTTTCACTGCATTGCTCTCTGCCAAAGTAAGTGTGTCCAGGGTCCCATCGTTTTTGAGTTCTCGCGTTCACACATAGGCTCTGTGGAGTAGTTTTGACTAAAATCAAGTAAATTAATCTTGGCCTAATAAATACATTTTTGCAGTGTAGTGTGTATACTATGACTCTGACCCGTGTGATTGCTAAACTATGGACCCATGTCTTTTCCATTCTTGATGATGGGCACATTGACAAGTCTTCCAATAAAAGTGCAAATGTGTTGAGGCTCTTCAGCTGGTTCTGACCGACTGACCCTGACACGCCTGTATATTCACACACACCACATATGGGGGCTATTGATTTCCACTTAATTGAATAATTACGCTTTAGCATGCAGCATCACGGTTAACCTGCTGCCAGTCAATGTGAAGGCGCAACTGTCAGTGTAGTGCATGTATACACCACACCTATACTGACATAGTACATCATGTATTGAAGAGTAAGTCATTTAAATAGACTTAATATCAATTTGATTGGTCTGTATAAATCTGATCAAATCCCCAGGGGCTCCTCTTAACTTTGGCAGCTGCACATGTAACCACGATCGTCATAGATCAATAAAGTTCCATTATACTGTTTACATGTGGCTCAGTTGAAAAGAATGGCTTGAGTGACTGGCAGTTTGATACCTGCTCAATACGCTCAATTTACACCTTTACTTGAATATAAGCTACCGAGGATTTCAGTCCCTTTAAGAGCAAGACAATATTTGTTGCTCTCATTGAATATTTTTGGGAAAAATATTACAGTTACGTTTAGCATTTTGTCATGCAAATTGTGACATTTTTAATGATGCTGCATGAACATAGTTATAGATTTGTTGAGAACTAAGATATGTTTTAATGGCGACCTTCTCAATTATCTATACCAGTGGTTCCCAAAGTGGGGACCGGGGCCCCCTAGGGGTCTTTGGGAATAGCTGATCTATACCTCATCATTATCTCTAATAGAATATTGTATTTCAAAAAGAAAACTACAAACTAGGTTCAGAGGACTGTTCTGAACTAGACATTCTGTTCTCTGAAATAAGATCAACAAAGTGGCTTTTTTCCTCCAAAATCTGTACGTGTGTGTCTGCATGCGTGTGTCTGTGTGCGTGCGTGTGTGTCTGCATGCGTGTGTCTGTGTGCGTGCGTGTGTGTCTGCATGTGTGTGTGTGCACTTAACAGTTATGGCAAAGCAGCTTCAGCCATATAAAACTTGTGCAGCGTTGCCTTGTATGACTTGAATTTACAAGGCTGCAAAAATATTTTTATAGTGTAAAGATTATGTGCTAAATTGAGTTTGATGTGATTGTCACAGCTCTTCTGCATAATGTATATATATATATAGAACATACTAAAACCACAAAACATTGTCTACCCTTTATTTCCATTCAGTAATAACAGACACGTGCACTAAATCCTTATGCATGTATCCGGAAAGCATGTGATTTCAGGCCATGTCTAATGTGGGTCATTGGTGCACTGACATGCTAAAAAAAGCTGGTATTCTGGTATGGGCTGAAGTCTATGATGTACATATCCCAAGGGCAGCCCAGCGTGTGTGCACATATGAACTAATAAGACAGACAGACAGTATAGAATGAGTGTGAGTGCTTACTATCTAAGCCTGGCCGGTGTGTGTGGTCCGCTATGGGGGCTTCATGTAGAAACATATGGTGGGGAGTGAGAGACAGAGAGAGGATAATCCCTTTGGCTGTCTGTGGTGCACACACGTGTAATCCAGCACTCGCAGCAAGGCATATGGACACTAAATGTGACAAGGCAGTAAATGGTGGAAAGTTTGACAGAGCCTAAAGACCTCAAATATTTTGTATGGCTTTACCAGATTCTGTAACACATTAGCTTGACGTTCTGCAAGCGCAAGCAAGTTTGAGTTTCTAAATATTAAACTAACTAACACAACTCAAGCTGACTAATCTCCATTAAAGGAGTCAGCGTGTCCTCTCTGTATTCCAGTGGGCTCCACCCATGTGTTTTGTTTTTTCTTTGTCATGGACTTTAATTGCTCCTATAAAATAATGGTAGCCTCAATAAGTGTGTGAGTGACTGTCTGTTTGTGTGGCTTTGTGTCAGCCCTTCGAATTTTCCCTAATTGTATTGTACATTTGACCTTGTATTGTTTTACTGAACCTGTACAGCACTTTGGGGGCAGTAGTGACTGTTTGACAATGTCTTATATAAATAAACTGTGACCATGACCAGAACGACATGACCAAACCCCAAACAGGAATAAGATTCATGAAATATTACTTTACATTTCTATGTAACTAGGCTTCTTGTCTGTTTTGTTGACTTAGCCCGACAGTATGTAGCCTTTAGCTAATTTTTTAGCTATTTGCTTCTAGCTAAAATGGCTAACTAGTTTTTCCACACTTCCCAACCAGGAACTGACATGTATTGAATGAATCTCTTGGTTGCCATTTGACAAAGCCATGTTGTTATGCGGAAATTAGCTTGTGGTGGCTATTACTGATTATCTGCTTCTAGGTACACTCACCAAAATCTAGCCAAGACCCACCTGTTTTTGAACCCCTAAGCTGTTAAACGTTACTGAAAACCCATACATGGTTTTTATTTTAGCCCTATATGAGACGGGAAAAAGCACTTCTTAGCTCAACACCTTCAAGATAAATGTATGCCTTATTCTATCCTGTACATACAACTCTGTAATACCTCTAAAGCTTTTATCGCTAATGCACGACTCCAGCTGTGGCAAAGTGCAGACATCTTCTAACAGAAGCAAAGAGAAAACTGTTGGATCCAGTAAATACACATTTTCACAGTTTCAAATGACATTGTACCTGTGTAAACATTGATTCAGTCCCTAATTATGCCCTGGTTCTGGTTTGTAATTAGCGGCCATTGTCAGGTGTCGAGGTCCAGGTTAATCAATGCAAACAGATGAGCGCTCAGTATTACCTTCATGCCCCACACAGCCATTAGAAACAGCAGGGGTCCATTCACATGCAGCCCACGGGCAACAGAGGACCAGTCAATGTGAAAATTCTGTATGAGCTATTACCTAACTTCCTCTTGTACTGGGGCTGGTGCAGGGATGTTTTATAAGGTCTTAGTTATAGATCCATGGGCTGGAGTTTCAGTATTTTGAAGATGGCAGTGGTTTGGGTAGCCTATAGAGCAAGTTGTCCACTATCCAAAAGGTTGGTTGTTTGATTCTAGCTTCAATCCATTGACAATGCTGTTGTATTCTTTTGGCAAGACACTTCACCCCTGTCTACCTGTGGCTATAGAGGTAGTTTACCACCAACATGACTCTAAATATGAACAAGAATTAGTTGTAAATCGCTTTGGGAACCCTGAAAAACACTATATAAATCAAAGATGGTAAATTGTATACCTAGCTATTCTTTCATTGAGTCTTGGATCGAATCTTCTAGTTGAGGAGTAAAAGCTTTTATATCTTAAAATACCAGTAATAACAAATCAAAAAGTAACTTTACAATTGTCATTGGAGTTGGCCTTATTTTGTGATATTGAATAAGTGCCCTATTGCCCTACTCTTGCCCTATACTGCCCTGTCCGCTAACAGACAAACAATGCCTACAAAAAAAGACAGTGAAACATAGCATTGCATACAAAGGGTGTTGGCCTTTACTTGAGCAGACATTCAGAGAAGTTATCCAAAACAACACAACTCAAAAAACAAGGTTTAATAAATCAACTGGACTTTCAGTTTAAATGTTCATCTTGCATCATCTTCAGTTTTAAACGTACAAGAACAGGAAGTCATTGAAATACACAGGTAATGGTCACATGATCAATCAAAGTGTGACCTGCCATGTCAAAATGGCATGGCCACTGACTGAGTTGCCAGATAAGATGATGATGATCAGCACAAAAAGTCTAGTAGATTTGTTTTGAGTAGTTTTGAACCTGGATCCATAAATATAAACCTACACAAACACAACTCAATAAATCCATACAAAACTAATTAACAGTAAAAAAACAAATTGAAATAATTTCTCTACAGATTTTAGTCAGTTTAAGTCTTCAGGGATTACACAATGCTCGGAACAAATTTACATCAATTTGTATCTAGGATTATTTTAAGGGCAAAATTTAAAAGGTTTAATTTGCATGAAAAATGAAAGTCAAAATGATCTACATATAAATGATCTAACTCTATCAAAACAATATACTCTTAAACAAAGTCGTATAAAACTAAAAGCGACTGTCTCTGTAAGAATATTAGTGTTTACAATTCTTTAAATAGTTTTTGTAAAATAGACAGCAAATTTACACCTCAGTAGAAAATCAGTATAGAGCAGCACTGGCCATTTTATGAGGTACATTGAACTGACTGAACAAAGTGTGGTTTTTGGCACCAGTTTTCCTTAAATTAACTGCTGACATTTTTACATACCATGTCATTACAATGAATAGTTTGAAAAAGATGCAAAATCCATTGAGTGGCAGTTCTATGGGCAAAAAAACAAAGAAACGCCTTGTTGATTCAAGAGGTCAGAGACTGGTTTGAGATAATAGAAAGACTCAGATGACCACTTGTGACTGTCTCTGAACACAACTTGACAAAACATAAAGCAGGTGGCACCACACCACCAATTGATGTGTAGAGAAGCTACCTAATAAAGTGGCCAGTGAATGTATAAAATCACTACTCTGTTTGGTAGGACCATGAATAATAAATCCTCTATGAAACAAATACAATATAAGGCGACTGACTGCTGTGAGGAGAACTTGAATCTTACTAGTCCCTAATGACTGCCTTCTCGCATCATGTCGGCGTCTTTCTGGCCTTTCAAAAAAACGCACTGGGCGAGAACATCCCAGGGGAAGAATCTCATCATTATCTTGTGCTCTAATGAGAGGAAGGCCGAAAAGGAAATAAAAAAGAACTTTACAAACTCAGTGGAAGTCATTTGAAGGATGCCAAACAGTAGCCGGACCGCCCTGAGGAAAGCCTGGAAAGTGATTCGAGATGTACATCTGCTAGTGAGCTGTCCCAAAACAAGAAGCTGTCAAGTCTAATTATGCCTCTAAGTCACATATTTATCATTTTTGAGACACCTTTTTAAAAAATGTATAATATTCTTTCAAATGATGGCAAGTGAGGTCTTAACAGTCAAAAGGTTTGGTGTCCCCAGTGGAGTAGTGGTTCCGATACTTCTCCTCCATCTCCTCCATCCAGGCCGACTGCCAGTCCCATGTGGGAACGGGGTCCAGTTCGCCGAAAGAGTCGCCCTCTATGGTGTAGGAGGGGTATAGGATGCTGAGGGGAGAGGCCGGTGGAGAGAAGTCTGCACAAACAACAAGGGAACATTAACAATAAACTAAATCCAAAGTTGATCTAAATCAGGTCTAAACTTGGTCTAAGCCAGGACTAAACTAGATCCAAAGTTGATCTAAATCAGGTCTAAACTTGGTCTAAGCCAGGACTAAAGTAGATCCAAAGTTGATCTAAATCAGATCTAAACTTGGTCTAAGCCAGGACTAAAGTAGAGCCAAAGTTGATCTAAATCAGGTCTAAACTTGGTCTAAGCCAGGACTAAAGTAGGTCTAAACCAGTGCTAAATCGTGCTATGCAGTGTTTTCAATTTGAATATTTTCTTGTGGTCTGTATGAGTAAACATTGAAGGACCTCTCAGAATGGAGCACCTTCACGGTGATTCTCTAGGGGAAGGTGCTTTGATCCAGCTGTCTGTCACTGGGACTATTTTAGTGTTTGAGGCGCCTAAATAAACACCGCCTGTTCACTGAGCGGGGGAGAGTCAAAGAACGTCCAAAATGTCCAAGAAGAAACATTTCTAATCATTCACGACGGCTAATTAAGAGGAGGGCACAAATCTACCACCGTCTTTTAGCCACAGATGAAATATTCTTTTTTCAATTCTTACTCGTGTCAAAGTAGATTGAATCTGATTTATAGTCCCAAAGCAGTAGTGAGTGAGTGCACTGGGCTTGGGGCAGGATATACAGTATAAGCAGCAGAGAAATGTGTATAGGCTTTAGCACAATGGCATGAGGAAAATGAGAAAAACAAGAAAATAACTTAAACCAATGATACTCAAACTGTGGTACAGGTACAAGTCGGTGGTACAGGTACAGTCGGTGGTACAGGTACAGTCGGTGGTACATGGGTGGTCAAGACTTTATGGCAGTTCCAGTCCTGAATTAGTTTAATTTAGAGCCAGTTAAATTTGTCCTCTGCATTTGACCCATAACTCAATGCCGCTGGAGCAACCAGTCAGGAGAAGTGGTTCAGCTCTTGATCCAGGATGGTCAGGATGTACCTAGCTGGAGGATTAACCTAATGTGCATGTTTTGGATTGCTGGGGGAAACCGGAGTACCCGGAGGAAACCCCACCCAGACACGGGGATAAACGTGGAGACTCCACACAGAAAGGCCCTGGTTTAGACCTAGGCCTGATTTAGTCCCGGTTTAGTAATCCTAGTATATTGAACTACCGTCTTAAACAATGAAATGAGGCGGATTGTTCGTACAGAGAAATTGATGAGATGTGAGTGATGAGGTGACAGAGACAAAGCAGAAGCATGACTCATTCAGCGGTGCCTCATTTTCCTGAGAGCTCTTAAGTAATTGTGTGGCCCTGCTTTAAACATTTGATCTGCAGAAGTATGCACTAAAACATCAAGGACTAATGGAAACAAATAACACCACAGTGAATGAATACATGAAGTTAAAGTGTAATGTACTGTATCTTTTTAGCGTTTATAGGATTTTTCAATCAGAGCGTGAGTAAAGAGCTCCATCTAGTGGGCACATAAAGTAAGCAGCACTTCCAAAAATGATTTCTGAAATGTAGTTTTTGGTGCCCATTTCTATGAATTTAAGTTTGTGGATAGTTTCTACTGTACATACCACTCATCATATAAAAAGACCAGTGGGTATATTAGTAATATAGGGGTAATGACTAAACATAATTAGCTTTAGCCTTTAGCCTAGAAATTGAGCCTAGGTTTCGACTCTTAAAACAGAGAGTTAAAATTGATTATATGTAAAGTAAAAACAGACATCACACATACACCCCAAAAATCATTTATGATCTTTTCCTTTACTTTTGATGTTTTTACACTTGACACTTTAAACAATAAATCGAAGTAGTGTGTTATGTACAGCTATATAACTTGTGGTTTCAATATTATATTTTGGAGACTCTGGTTAGGGATATAACATAAATGACTACTCAAACTATAAATGGCCCTTGAGTGAGATCAAATACAAAGTAGTTGATTTTTGAAATACGTGAAATAATGTATACACCACCCACCTGAGAGTGAAGCTCCACTCATGGTCTCCGTGGCCACAGCTAACAGTCGTGCGAGGTGTGCACTGTCCGTGGTGTAGCAGCTGTCCACTGAGCTGATGAGGCTGGTGCGGGCACTGGCCATGTCCCGGTCCATAACAGAGCTCCAGGTGTTCCACAGAGAACTGTCCCATTCACTGTAGCAGGACGAGGGGGAGCTCTGAATACGAGCCCTCCTCAGGCCTATAGGGGGTGCATCAGAGTCACACAGAGTAGAGCAGTCGATGTCGGGCTGAGAGGAGAACAGGGTCCCACTGATGAAGCCCAGACTGTGGGACAGGGAGGGGCGCTGCTCTGGGAGGACACTACACAAACACAAGTTAATTACAATTACTATGAAGGAGGAATTTCGTTCAGTTGTTTAATAATCTGATACATTATAATATCAATCAACAGCTTTGTTGTTCCCTGCTATCACGGTCTCACACATGGCACTGCCTCATGCATTCACAAACCAGAAAGTATGAGAAAAGTCTGGAGTTTTGCTAAAGTTGTTCAGATAGGTTACAGATTATAGATCTGGATAGGTGATGGCTGTATCGAACAATCAGACTCCTGTCCTGTGGAAGTGTGTGAATATGATCCAGGCTCTAAAACAAAAATCCCTATAATACAGACCACAGAGGGTCTCTCAGATGACTTCAGTTACGCTGTACTTCATTACGTATATGTTTTGCTTAAATACAAGGGAGAATCAGGTAGTGTAATAAAGACCTTACTTCTTAGCATAATAACTTTCAGTGCTAAAAATAAAATTGTAGTCTTACCTGCACCTCTCTGGTTTAGGACTCAGCTCCAGATACTGTGTGGCCTCCTGTGACGTCATGGCCCCCTGGTCTTCATTGCGGGACATACAGTAAGAGGCTGTGGACTGTCGACTGTAGTTGGTGTTCTTAGTGATGGGTTTGAGCTGTCCTCTGTTGACTGGAGGAGTAGACACTGACTGAAGAGAGCCCATGTCTCCTGTGAGCTTTGTGGAATGACTGGAACTGAAACAACAAACGCGTATAGCTTATATAGATGTTTTCTTTGACATGACTAATGTTGTGTGATGAAGCCATTTTAGTGCTTTATAGTATGTCCAATCACGTTTAAGATGTGATCAAAATGGTGGCCACAATATTGGTCTGTGGAGTTTTTGGTATTGGTTGTGGAGGCAGTAGATGCAATACCATGTCTATGTGGAGTGGGAATAATGGTTGTCTTATAAGGGGCTACAGTATATAAATTGAATTCATTTTTCTGGGCTAGTATTATTGAACTATCAAATTTGGAACTTAAGTTTTGTCAAAGATTATTTTCTTCATCTTGTAACAGTTTCACAGGAACTATCTTAACATTAGGTCATATTGCCTGCTCATGAGCATCCTGCTCAGGTGTGTACTGTTGTTTCCATTTTAGAAATCTTACAGTGACACAGTTAACAAAGGAAGGAAGTTTACATCCCATAATGAGAAGGAGATCATGAACATGAAAGACTGAGGTGAATGTTGAAAACAGATGTCCAGGTTGCATTTCCTGCTTCAACTTGGATCTGACAAAACCAAACTATTCCTATGAGTGCTACACTAACAATAGACATGTTTATGTCATACTGTAGTAAAGATACTATCGGTCTTCCTGCTAAGTGTAGTAAATGGTGTTGTGTCTTAGGCCCCAAACACACTAGCAATGCATGTTTTCTGAGTGTCACATAATAATCATAATCATCATAATAATAATATATAGTGCTTTTCTCAACACTCAAAGACACTTTACAATTACATTATTCATTCACTCCACAGTCACACTCAGTGTAGCCACAGCTGTTTTCATTAATACGCCCACAGATGCCCATTTGAAAGAACTGGAGCAGCCGAGAAAATAGACCCTCTGCTATTTTTTGACACCTGACGCATCAGTGGTTCTGATAAATGTCGAATTAGGATTTTTACATTTGAAAAAGTCCGCATATGATTTGACCAGCCTATAGAGATGGTAAATACATGCCTATTCAACCAACAGCACATTTCTATTAGAAGTAGATTTATTCCCATATTTTCTTTTGAATTAGATTTATAAAGGGAACCTAGAGGTGAAGCTGTCAGCAACAATACTGCTTATTCTGCCTTTGTGTTTGGAGCCTTACCCTTCATCAGAGCTGATACTGTGAGTCTCTGTGGGCAGTGGTGGAGGAGGAGGCAGCATGTCCATTAGATGTAGTGATGCAGAGTAATGCAGGAGACGTGGACAAGGAGCCACTTTTACCAACTCAGACTGTCCACCTAAACCAAAAACACAACATATAGAGTAAACTCTTACAGTATTCCACTATAAATGCTAATAATGTTCCTTTGTTATACCTTGATGATTTGTTGGTACGTGGCTCAGTCTCTGTTTGTACGCCTCAGAAGTCAGAATGTCAGCTTTTGATGAGACCAGGGGCACACTGTTTACTGCATGTAGGTCTGTTGACAGCACCACAAGTTAGAACTCATATCAGTTATAGTAGTTATTTAAGCTATTCCTTCCTCACCTTGCTTACTGTGGCTCACCCCCATCCTGGGCTGAGGGCGTATCCCCTGTTTCCATGGTAACACCGGTGAGCCCGTTGTTAGGGGCTGAGTGAAGATCTTGATGGTCTCAGTTCCTTGTTCATGGGGGAGATTGTGGGCCATTTTAGGGCAGCGTCGGGGACTGCTGAAGGTCTTTAAGTTGCTGCCGGTTAAGTCCACGTAAAAAGTGCCATAAACGCCGCAGCTGTCCGTCACTATGGGAACGGAGTCTACGCTGTTAGTGTCGTTAGTGGAGGAGACTGGAAGGCCTATGGCAGAAATCAAATACGGAAGATATAAAAAGCAATCTAATCAGCAACTGTAGATAAGTAATAAGCCAATCAAATATTATATATACTATATATACTGGCCTAAATGATTAACTCCACTGAGTAACAAGGGTTGGCATTGCATTTTATAACCCATGAATTCAACCAGTCTTGGTACAGTGAAGAAAACAAGTATTTGAACACCTTGCTATTTTGCTATTTCTCCCACTTAGAAGTCATGAAGGGGTCTGAAATTTTCATCGTAGGTGCATGTCCACTGTGAGAGAGATA